>JACEFZ010003594.1:0-92500 GCA_014155875.1 Cepaea nemoralis
GTTTATGTTACTGGCGATACAGCTTGTTTATATTCATGGTGATATAGTTTGCTAATGTTCCTGGCGATACAGTTTGTTTATGTTCATGGTGATATAGTTTGTTTATATTTACTGTGATGTAGTTTGTTTATATTCCTGGTGATACAGTTTGTTTATGTTCATGGTGACATAGTTTGTTTATGTTCCTGGTGATACAGTTTGTTTATATTTACTGTGATATAGTTTGTTTATGTTCTTGGTGATATAGTTTGTTTATGTTCATGGTGATATAGTTTGTTTCCTTTCATTATGATATAGTTTGGTTATGTTCATGGTGATATAGTTTGTTTATGTTCATGGTGAAATAGTTTGTTTATATTTACTGTGGTATAGTTTGTTTATGTTCATGGTGATATAGTTTATTTATGTTGATGGTGATATAGTTTGTTTATGTTCATGGTGATACAGTTTGTTTATATTCATAGTGATTTAGTTTGTTTATGTTCCTGGTGATATAGTTTGTTTATGATCATGGTGATATAGTTTGTTTATATTTACTGCAGTATAGTTTGTTTATGCTCCTGGTGATACAGTTTGTTTATATTCATTGTGATATAGTTTGTTTATGTTCACGGTGATATAGTTTGTTTATGTTCATGGTGATATAGTTTGTTTATGTTCATGATGATATAGTTTGTTTATGTTCATGGTGATATAGTTTGTTTATGTTCATGGTGATATAGTTTGTTTATGTTCATGTTGATATAGTTTGTTTATATTCATGGTGATATAGTTTGTTTATGTTCATGATTATGTAGTTTGCTTATGTTCATGATGATACAGTTTGTTTATGTTCATGGTGATATAGTTTGTTTATGTTCATGGTGATATAGTTTGTTTATGTTCATGGTGATATAGTTTGTTTATGTTCATGGTGATATAGTTTGTTTATGTTCCTGGTGATATAGTATGTTTATGTTCCTGGTGATATAGTTTGTTTATATTTACTGTGATATAGTTTGTTTATGTTCCTGGTGATATAGTTTGTTTATGTTCCTGGTGATATAGCTTGTTTATGTACATGGTGATATAGTTTGTGTATTTTCCTGGTGATATCGTTTGTTTATATTTACTGTGATATAGTTTGTTTATTCTCCTGGTGATATAGTTTGTTTATGTTCATGATGATATAGTTTGTTTATGTTCCTGGTGATATAGTTTGTTTATGTTGCTGGTGATATAGTTTGTTTATGGTCCTGGCGATATAGTTTGTTTATATTCATGGTGATATAGTTTGTTTATATTCATGGTGATATAGTTTGTTTATATTCCTGGTGATATAGTTTGTTTATGTTCATGGTGATATATTTTGTTTATATTTACTGTGATATAGTTTGTTTATGTTCCTGGTGATATAGTTTGTTTATGTTCATAGTGATATAGTTTGTTTATATTCCTGGTGATATAGTTTGTTTATGGTCATGGTGATATAGTTTTTTTATATTCATTGTGATATAGTTTGTTTATGTTCATAGTGATATAGTTTGTTATGTTCATGTTGATATAGTTTGTTTATATTCATGGTGATATAGTTTGTTTATGTTCATGATTATGTAGTTTGCTTATGTTCATGATGATACAGTTTGTTTATGTTCATGGTGATATAGTTTGTTTATGTTCATGGTGATATAGTTTGTTTATGTTCATGGTGATATAGTTTGTTTATGTTCATGGTGATATAGTTTGCTTATTTTCCTGGTGATATAGTATGTTTATGTTCCTGGTGATATAGTTTGTTTATATTTACTGTGATATAGTTTGTTTTGTTCCTGGTGATATAGTTTGTTTTTGTTCCTTGTGATATAGTTTGTTTTTGTTCCTATTGATATACTTTGTTTATATTCATTGTGATATAGTTTGTTTATGTTCATGGTGATATAGTTTGTTTATATTTCCTGTGATACAGTTTGTTTATGTTCCTGGTGATATAGTTTGTTTATATTCCTGGTGATATAGTTTGTTTATATTTACTGTGATATAAGTTTGTTTATGTTCATGGTGATATAGTTTGTTTATATTTACTGTAGTGTAGTTTGTTTATATTCCTGGTGATATAGTTTGTTTATATTTACTGTGATATAGTTTGTTTATATTCCTGGTGATATAGTTTGTTTATATTTACTGTGATATAGTTTGTTTATGTTCATGGTGATATAGTTTGTTTATGTTCCTGGTGATATACATTGGCACCTTTCCGTCTTGACAGACGATAGTTTGGTACATTGTGCTTTAAAAAGGCTTAATAACTACGATCCATGGCGGTGGCGAGTGTGGCTGGTAAGGCCAATTCTTGCTGCAAATGTTTGCCCACAGTAGGTGCATGTGAAAACATGGTTATTTCCACCATTTTGCACCATCTTACGTCTCTCACGCTCTGTGTGTGCTTTATCTGCAATCATTTTCTCCTTTGTCTTTATTCCGTTTCTGATAGTTGCCCTCCATGCATCACGTTCAGCGGCGACGTGCTCCCAATGTGCATTATCAATGCCTGTATCAATCATGTCCCGCTTACACACATCTTTGTATCGTAGTAGAGGCCGACCCTGAGATCTCCTACCCGTCTGTAATTCACCAAAAAAGATGTCCTTTGGTATTCTACCATCATCCATCCTCCTAACGTGTCCTATCCATCTAAGTCTACGAAGACTGAGCATGGAATACACCGTCACACAACCTGATCTTTCCAATACTTCAGTATTTGTGATTTTGTCTTGCCACTTAATACCAAGTATTCTTCGCAGACACCGCATATGAAAGCTGTTTAAACGTTTCTCTTGGCGTGAGTAAGTTGTCCAGGTTTCACTGCCATAAAGAAGAGTACTAAGGACACAGGCTTGGTAGACGAGGACTTTTGTTTTGGCAGTAAGCTTCCTGTTCTCCCAGACTCTTTTTGCTAACATGTTCATTGTTGTTGCTGCCTTGCCAATCCTGATGTTGATTTCCTGATCGAGGGATAATTTGCTATTTACCTCTGATCCTAGATATGTAAAATGGTCTACTATCTCCAGTTCGGCGTCGTCAATAAAGATTGATGGTACACCATGTGCACCTTGTGACATAATCTGTGTCTTCTTTTTGTTAATTGTTAAACCAAATCAGAACAAGCATTGGAGAATGCAGATAGTAGATGTTGTAATTCTTCCTCAGAGTGGGTCGTAATCGCAGCATCATCCGCAAAAAGCAACTCTCTGATTAGTACCCTCCTAATTTTGGTCTTGGCCTTCAATCTCTGAGCATTATAGAGGCCACCATCTGAGCGTGAGTGAATGTATATACCATCATCCTGATCACGAAAGGCATATTTCCGTAGAAGTGAAAAGTATATCCCAAAGAGGGTGGGGGATAGCACACAGCCTTGCTTAACTCCACTCTTGATTTCAAACTCTTCTGAAGTTGAGCCATCTAACTTGATTATACCCTTCATGCCTGTGTGGAACGATTCCACAATGGACAGAAGAGTTGGTGGGCAGCCAATCTTCTTTAGTGCTTTGAACAGACCCTCACGACTGACCAAATCGAATGCCTTTGTGAGGTCGATGAAGGCAATAAACAGTGGCTGATTTTGTTGCCGGCATGTTTCTTGCATCTGTCGCAATGAGAATATCATATCAATGGTAGACCGGTTCTGACGGAAGCCACACTGTGATTCGGGGTAGACTTGATCTCCCAGGACTTGAAGTCTGTGCAGGACAATTCTGGCAAATACTTTCCCAACAATACACAGAAGTGAGATACCCCTATAGTTGTTACAGTCGCTCCGATCTCCCTTGTTCTTGTACAGCGTTATGATGTTTGAATCTTTGAAATCCTGTGGGACTTGTCCTTCTCGCCAGCATAGCTCTATTAGCTGGTGGATCTGTAGAGCGAGTGTGTCTTGCCCACTCCTGATCACCTCTATTGGAATCCCATCCTTACCTGGAGCCTTGCCAGATGCAAGCTCATTTATAGCACACTTAACTTCTGTTATAGTGGGAAGTGTGTCCAGGTGGTCAAGAGTTGGCAGGGCCTCTATGGCGTTGAGGGCATCATCCGCTAGCTTGGTAATTCCGAGACCGGTTAAGACCAGGGATGGAGTTATTGCCTCTCCATAGCACAAAGCCTGGGCTAAAATAAAGAAAACATGTGTTGCCCATGCAGCATGATCCCTCTCTCGGCCTGCCTAGTTCACTCCAGAGGAGTGATGGTGATATAGTTTGTTTATATTTACTGTGATATAGTTTGTTTATGTTCATGGTGATATAGTTTGTTTATATTTACTGTAGTATAGTTTGTTTATATTCCTGGTGATATAGTTTGTTTATATTTACTGTGATATAGTTTGTTTATATTCCTGGTGATATTGTTTGTTTATATTTACTGTGATATAGTTTGTTTATGTTCATGGTGATATAGTTTGTTTATATTTACTGTGATATAGTTTGTTTACGTTCCTGGTGATATAATTATGTTATGTTTATTGTAATATAGTTTGTTTATGTTCATGATGATATAGTTTGTTTATATTTACTGTGATATAGTTTGTTTATTTTCCTGGTGATATAGTTTGTGAATGTCCACGGTTAAAAAATACACATGTACAATGTGTGACTTACACATTTCTGTTATAGTAATTGTTCATGAAACAGCTGATTGCATTTAAATGACGAGGACATTTTCAATGATGTGTTTATGTGTATTTCCACATGTAAATGACGGGGACATTTTCAATGATGTGTTTATGTGTATTTCCACATGTAAATGACGGGGACATTTTCAATGATGTGTTTATGTGTATTTCCACATGTAAATGACGGGGACATTTTCAATGATATGTTTATGTGTATTTCTACAGCACCAGTGCTCGATCAGCTCATGCTACCATCTCTACTGTTCACACAATGACACATTTTCAGATGTTCAAGAGAGCAGCATCTTCCTGCCGGAGATACAGGTCAGTTAATGTCCAATTTCTTTCTCTGTATGCTTGATGTGTTTACAACACTGACTGACTCCATATGAGGCTACGATCTCCAGCATGAGAATGGAGGTGGAGGCAGTCACAGCGGCATTCCGATGGTTAGACGAGACCACTGCAACACACACTGTCTTCATCACGAACTCAAGGAGTATGCTTAGTAAAGTGGAGAAAGGAATGTTTCGTGTGGAATCACTCACCTCACTTCAGAAGCCACATATTGTAAGAATTGTAGGGATTGATTGCCCTGGCCATGCGGGAGGACGGGGGGGGGGGGGGGGGAATGAACAGGCTGATAGGCTGGCAGGGAATGCACCTCTTGGTGGTCGATTATCTATGAACAAGGGGGGGGGGGGTGATTGTGCGCCTGTGGGACCAGATGGAAAAGGTGGAGGAACAGATTGAGAACCCGTAGTTGGAAATGATGAGATTGCGAGGGATTGACACGGGTTCTGGTAGAATCTCAAAACTGAGAGGCAAGACCACGACAACTTTCAATCAGATAGCGGTGGGAACGATTAGTAGTGTGACTCATCGCTGGCGGTTGAACAAGGGGACGGAGCGCGTATGGGAATGTCCTGAGTGCAGTGATGTCGGTTCTTAACTCAACTCTTAATGTTTCTGTGCCTGGATGTGTATTCAACTCTGACTGACAAATTTCTTCATTTCTTTATGCCCTGATGTTTTACAATACTGACTGGTAACATTTTTCATTTCTCTGTGCCCTGATGAGTTTACAACACTGACTGGTAACATTCTTCATTTCTCTGTGTCCTGATGTGTTTACAACACTGACTGACAACGTTCTTCATTTCTTTGTGCCCTGATGTTTTACAACACTGTTAACATTCTTCATTTCTCTGTTGCTGTCTTTTCTGTTTATTTGTTTCCCCCTTTCTCAGCCAATAGTAGTGTAGAAGGCGTCATAGCCAGCAAATCTTCGAGGATCAGGATCGATAATCAGTAACAATATATAAGAAATGTGATCCTCAAAGGTATTTAACTCCTAGAATACCGTTATAGGGTTTACAATCTATTTATATCGACTTTTCCTGTCTGGACGCTGGTGTGGCGGATTGGTGGGTGTGGTGGTCTAGTGACTCATTGGGGTTGGTAAGTAAGACAAGTAGTCTAGTGACTTGGTAGTCTAGTGACTTAGTAGTCTAGTGATTTGGTAGTCTAGTGACTTGGTAGTCTAGTGACTTGGTAGTCTAGTGATTTGGTAGTCTAGTGACTTGGTAGTCTAGTGACTTGGTAGTCTAGTGACTTAGTAGTCTAGTGATTTGGTAGTCTAGTGACTTGGTAGTCTATTGACTTGGTAGTCTAGTGATTTGGTAGTCTAGTGACTTGGTAGTCTAGTGACTTGGTAGTCTAGTGACCACTCAGGGTTGTAGGTAAAATGGGCGTGGTGTAGAGAAGGAGCGTGTAGTAACGCGGTGTTTTAGTCTAGTGATTTGATGGTATACAACATAAAAGTACAGCATAAAACATTGAAATAAAAAACAAACGAATTGAATCACGAAAAACTGATCACTCATGGGGATATTTGTGTGACATATAAGAGAAGAATGGATCACTTATGGGGATATTTGTGTGATATATGGGAGAAGAATGGACGACTTATACGGATATCTGTGTGATACACGGGAGAAGAATGGATCACTTATGGGGATATATTTTTACAATTAATGTGATCTATAATTTTAAAAATAAAACTACCACAGGAAAGAACAAATAAAATAAAGGTCTTATTGGCGTCATTGATGGTAGCCTAAAGGAATGTAGACGCTGGCAATACATGGTGTGGTCTCAGCTATATTGTTTCCTCACACAATGAAATGAATACATCAACAGATCAGAAACCAAGGAGATGTGATTATTGGCAAGTTGTCGTACATCAACGTTACAGTGACCGCGCCGCCATTCTTGCTATGCTTGCTGAAAGGACAGAATAACAGCCAGTGCTCTGTCAGCCTGACGACCACTGCCACAGACACACATCCACTCAGGTTTGTTTCACATGTTTTACTGCCGTAGACACACATCCACTCAGGTTTGTTTCACATGTTTCACTGCCGCAGACACACTTCCACTCAGGTTTGTTTCACATGTCTTACTGCCACAGACACACATCCACTCAGGTTTGTTTCACATGTTTTACTGCCGCAGACACACATCCACTCACGTTTGTTTCACATGTTTTACTGCCGCAGACACACTTCCACTCAGGTTTGTTTCACATGTTTCACTGCCACAGACACACATCCACTCAGGTTTGTTTCACATGTTTTACTGCCACAGACACACATCCACTCAGGTTTGTTTCACATGTTTTACTGCCGCAGACACACTTCCACTCAGGTTTGTTTCACATGTTTCACTGCCGCAGACACACTTCCACTCAGGTTTGTTTCACTGCCACAGATACACATCCACTCAGGTTTGTTTCACATGTTTTACTGCCGTAGACACACTTCCACTCAGGTTTGTTTCACATGTTTCACTGCCACAGACACACATCCACTCAGGTTTGTTTCACATGTTTTACTGCCGTAGACACACTTCCACTCAGGTTTGTTTCACATGTTTTACTGCCGCAGACACACATCCACCCAGGTTTGTTTCACATGTTTTACTGCCGTAGACACACATCCACTCACGTTTGTTTCACATGTTTTACTGCCGTAGACACACTTCCACTCAGGTTTGTTTCACATGTTTTACTGCCGTAGACACACATCCACTCAGGTTTGTTTCACATGTTTCACTGCCGCAGACACACATCCACTCAGGTTTGTTTCACATGTTTTACTGCCGTAGACACACATCCACTCAGGTTTGTTTCACATGTTTTACTGCCGTAGACACACATCCACTCAGGTTTGTTTCACATGTTTTACTGCCACAGACACACATCCACTCAGGTTTGTTTCACATGTTTTACTGCCGTAGACACACATCCACTCAGGTTTGTTTCACATGTCTTACTGCCGCAGACACACTTCCACTCAGGTTTGTTTCACATGTTTTACTGCCGCAGACACACTTCCACTCAGGTTTGTTTCACATGTTTTACTGCCGTAGACACACTTCCACTCAGGTTTGTTTCACATGTTTTACTGCCGTAGAAACACTTCCACTCAGGTTTGTTTCACATGTTTCACTGCCGTAGACACACTTCCACTCAGGTTTGTTTCACATGTTTCACTGCCGTAGACACACTTCCACTCAGGTTTGTTTCACATGTCTTACTGCCGTAGACACACTTCCACTCAGGTTTGTTTCACATGTTTTACTGCCGCAGACACACTTCCACTCAGGTTTGTTTCACATGTCTTACTGCCGCAGACACACTTCCACTCAGGTTTGTTTCACATGTTTCACTGCCGCAGACACACTTCCACTCAGGTTTGTTTCACATGTTTTACTGCCGCAGACATACTTCCACTCAGGTTTGTTTCACATGTTTCACTGCCGTAGACACACTTCCACTCAGGTTTGTTTCACATGTTTCACTGCCGTAGACACACTTCCACTCAGGTTTGTTTCACATGTGTCTTGTTGGTTATCTCATGTATGTGTCCATCCATCATGTGCCATGCCGGTATGCGTGGGCGGTCATGTTATGCCATCTCACTCGATCACCAGGGTCGTGGATCAGCTCAGTGTTTCTGTCTCGACCATGCCACGAGGCCAAGCCATCCAGGTATTTGCTTCTAGGTCTTCCTCTTGGTCTGTTCCCCTCGATCTTACCAGTTGTTACCAAGTTAGTTAGTTAGTTAGTCGACAGATCATCCTCGTTGCACATCGAACCATTCAGTCCATAAGTGCTCGGATCCCCTCCTCAGCAAATCCCGCAGCGTGTAGCGGCTAACGACGCCAGTTCTGTGTTGGTTTATCAATCTTCTTTGGCTTCCTGCGTAGTGTTCTTGTTTGGCCACCCCTCTTTTAATTTGCTGCTCCCGCAGTCTGGCCATTGTTGTAGATTCACAGTCATCACTTGGTTCTCGCAAAAGTCTCACTTCTCGTAGAGCATTCAGAATGTCAGCCTGGTCCATGGCGCGTCCGCCCTCCACAGTAGCCTCACCTGCGAGCTTGTCAGCCCGCTCATTTCCTTGTACTCCCGCATGACCTGGCACGAAGATGAAACTAATCTTTGCCAGCCGAGACCGCTTCAGAGGCAGCAACCATTCTCTTCGGATCGACCCCTCCTCTATCCTCTTGATCATGTTCATTGAGTCGCTAAGGAAACAAGCCCTAGTGAATGTCTGTGTCTCGAGCCATGTTATTGCTTCACTTACTGCCATGACTTCCATGGTCAGGCTACTTGTGGTTTCAGTGAAAGCACCAGAGTCCTCCTTCACAATTCTCCCTCCGGCCCGAGCTGTAAAGGCTCATGAGCTTCTCACATGTCGGACGACCGACCCATCTGTGTAGATGACCGCGTCACCGTCTAGCGAATTCTCGAAAATCAACGCTTGTACTTCAGCCTCCACAGCAGCTGGATTTTCTTGTCTGCATTTTCTATCTAGTTGGATGCAAACTGAAAAGGATGTGAAGAAGTCTGTTGGCACTTGCACCCACTCCTCGCCAGGTTCTAAGTCCTCAAGTGAACACACCTGTTGAAGAATGTCTTCGGCTTGACCCATCCACGACCGTCCTCTTTTTAACCTGCTGCCCTTCACCTTCCTAAGGGTGTTACCAAGTTCTCCAGATCATTTCATCTCATAACATGCCCAAAAAATTGTGACTGTCTACGTCTAATGACTCTAATCAGTTTACGATCTTCATTTGTTTCTTGAAGGACTTGTTCATTGGTCTTTCTGGCTGTCCATGGTATTCTTTGCATTTTCCTCAGAAACCACATTTCTACAGCCATCAGATGTTTTTCAGCTTGGCTGCTCATTGTCCAAGCTTCACATCCATATAAAAGTACGGGTTCTATGTAGCACCACAACACTCTTTTTCTCATTTTAATTGACATCTTTTTATTGGTCAGTATGTTTTTCATCTTGCTAAAGGCTACTTTTGCCATGGCTATTCTTGTTCTAATCTCTTCAAGGCATCTCCCATCAGATGTTATTACTGTTCCGAGATAATTGTACCTATTCACTTGTTGAAGAATATTCTCATTTACTTGTATATTACATTGTGGTATTTCGTTCTTCCTAGTGACGACCATAATCTGTGTCTTTTTACAATTTAATTCTAACCCTAGTTGTTCACTGTGTGTAACAATCGCATCTACTAAATGTTGCAGATCCTGTTCATTGTCTGCAATCAAGACTGTATCATCTGCATATCTAATGTTATTGATGCATCGTCCCCCAATGTAGATTCCTTCCATCTCTTCAATATTTCTGAAAATACTTTCACTGTACAGGGAAAACAGATCTGGAGACATTACACATCCCTGTCTCACACCTCTCTTAATAGGCTGATATTGGCCTACTTCATTATCAACTCTTATGGCAGCTTGTTGTTTCCAATATATGTTTTTTACAAGTCTAAGGTCTTTTCCATCAATGTGTAGATCTTCAAGCATCCTTATCATGTCAACATGTCTCACTTTATCGAAAGCTTTTGTGTAGTCAATAAAGCAAAGGTGTAATCTTTGTTTACTTCTATAGATCGTTCGATTACGGTTCTCAGTAAATACACGGCATTTATTGTACCCTTGCCTACTACAAACCCACATTGTTCTTCTCCTATTTCAGGTTATATTTTCCTCCTAATTCTTTGCATGATAATTCTTAGCAAAATCTTCGTGATGTGACTCATTATACTAATTGTTCGATGTTGATCACATTCCAAGGCTCCTGATTTCTTTGGTATTGCAATAAATACAGAGATACATAATTCATGAGGTATATTTTCAGTATCATATATTGTATTAAGCAGACTGGTAACTTTATCTATGTATGTGTCACATGTCTCTTTTTGTTTATCTCAGTGTGACTCACGTGTCTCTTGTTTTGTTTTTAAAAATCTCACATGTGTTTCACATATTTCATGTTGTTTATCTCGTATTTATTTCACTTGTCTCTTGTTATGTCTCTTGTTATTTATCTCATGTATGTTTCACACGTCTCATGTTATTTATCGCAGGGATTTTCACATATTTCTTGTTGTTTGTCTCAATTTGTTTCACATATCTCTTGTTTTTATCTCATTGTGTGTCACATATCTCTTGTTATTTATCTCAGTTTGTTTCTAATATCTCTTGTTGTTTATCTCATGTATGTTTCACACAGATCTTGTTATTTATCGCAGGGTGGTTCACATATTTCTTGTTGTTTATCTCATGTATGTTTCACACAGATCTTGTTATTTATCGCAGGGTGTTTCACATATTTCTTGTTGTTTATCTCAATGTGCTTCACATATCTCTTTTTGTTTATCCCAGCGTATTTCAAATATCTCTGGTTGTTTATTTCAGTGTGATTCACGTCCTTTTTTTTATCTCTGTGTGTTTTACATGCCTCACACTTACCTGTCATCTTCTTACTTACCGGTCATCTTACACAATCAGCTATTGCACACATTGACCTGTCATCTTACACAATCAGCTATTGCACACATTGACCTGTCATCTTACACAATCAGCTATTGCACACATTGACCTGTCATCTTACACAATCAGCTATTGCACACATTGACCTGACATCTTACACAATCAGCTATTGCACACATTGACCTGTCATCTTACACAATCAGCTATTGCACACATTTACCTGTCATCTTACACAATCAGCTATTGCACACATTTACCTGACATCTTACACAATCAGCTATTGCACACATTGACCTGTCATCTTACACAATCAGCTATTGCACACATTTACCTGACATCTTACACAATCAGCTATTGCACACATTTACCTGACATCTTACACAATCAGCTATTGCACACATTTACCTGACATCTTACACAATCAGCTATTGCACACATTGACCTGACATCTTACACAATCAGCTATTGCACACATTTACCTGTCATCTTACACAATCAGCTATTGCACACATTGACCTGACATCTTACACAATCAGCTATTGCACACATTTACCTGTTAATACTAAAAATATAAAAAAAATGTCAGTGTTGTAACAATAGGACAAACCCGTTATTATTGTTGTATTTCAGATGTTGAAACGCTTGCTATTGTTGTATTTCAGGTGTTCACACGGCGAGCAAGTTCTACCCACAGTACTCTTCCCCGACCAGGATACCGTGAGTTCAGCCAAGAAGTGTTCGATCACGCTGACAGCCGAGAACTGGCGGAGCGTTCAGACTATTGCCGTGACACCGAACCCTGGCACAGGGTTCAGTGAGGTTCGTTACGTGACCATCACCGTGGCTCTCAGCATCGACAACATCTTGAACCCCGACACAAACAAAAGCATCCAGGTGAGAACTTCAGGTGGCTGTAGCCAGGCGGTTGTTGGATGTCTGCAGGCAGACGGGAAGTAGGCCTAGAGCATTGTCAGGTCGTGCCTTGGTTCAGAGCATTCAAACTGTGTGTGTGTGTGTGCGCGTGTGTCTGTGTGTGTCTTTGTGAGCATGTAGACGGGAAGTAGGCCTAGAGCATTGTTAGGTCGTGCCTTGGTTCAGAGCATCCAAACTCTATGTGTGTGTGTGTGTGTGTGTGTGTGAGCATGTAGACGGGAAGTAGGCCTAGAGCATTGTTAGGTCGTGCCTTGGTTCAGAGCATCCAAACTCTGTCTCTGTGTGTGTGTGTGTGTGTGTGTATTTGAGCATGTAGACGGGAAGTAGGCCTAGAGCATTGTCAGGTCGTGCCTTGGTTCAGAGCATAACTGTGAAATAACTCTGTGTGTATGTGTGTGTGTGTGTGTCTATGTGTGTATGTGTGTGTCTATGTGTTTTAGTCGGTGTTTGTGTGTCTGTGTTTATCTGTGTCTATGTGTTTTATTATGTGTGTATCCGTGTGTGTGTGTATGTGTGTGTTTGTGAGTATGTGTGTGTTTGCATAGAAAATAATCTAATTGAATCAACACAGGATTACAGGTAGAAAATAATCTAATAGAAACTCCAAACGATTACAAAATAATATAGTAGAAACTACACAGGATTACAGGCAGATAATGATATAGTAGAAAACAACACAGGATTACAGGCAGATAATAATATAGTAGAAACTACACAGGATTACAGGCAGATAATAATATAGTAAAAACTACACAGGATTACAGGCAGATAATAATATAGTAGAAACTACACAGGATTACAGGCAGATAATAATATAGTAGAAACTACACAGGAGTACAGGCAGATAATGATATAGTAGAAAACAACACAGGATTACAGGCAGATAATAATATAGTAAAAACTACACAGGATTGCAGGCAGATAATAATATAGTAGAAACTACACAGGATTACAGGCAGATAATGATATAGTAGAAAACAACACAGGATTAGAGGCAGATAATAATATAGTAAAAACTACACAGGATTACAGGCAGATAATAATATAGTAGAAACTACACAGGATTACAGGCAGCTAATAATATAGTATAAACTACACAGGATTACAGGCAGAAAATAATATAGTAAAAACTACACATGATTACAGGCAGATAATAATATAGTAAAAACTACACAGGATTACAGGCAGATAATAATATAGTAGAAACAACACAGGATTACAGGCAGATAATAATATAGTAAAAACTACACAGGATTACAGGCAGATAATAATATAGTAAAAACTACACAGGATTACAGGCAGATAATAATATAGTAAAAACTACACAGGATTACAGGTAGAAAATAATATAGTAGAAACTACACAGGATTACAGCAGAAAATAATATAATAGAAACACCAAAAGATTACAGGCAGAAAATAATATAGTAGAAACACCGCACAATTACAGGCAGAAAATAATCTAATAGAAACACCACATGATTACAGGCAGAAAATGTTGTTTGTCCACCAAGAATGATGGTCATTCATTTCATCCAGTGGGGTTGAAAGTATGGAGCCGTGAGTTCTAAGATTGCTGATAAGGCCTATTTTAGCACGAAATGTTATTCGACAATGTGGGCAAAGAATGCTTGACGTTCCAGAAGGACGATTTCCTGCAGTGGTTTTTTTTAGTCCAGCCATTTTTTTCAAAGTTCTTGTAGTCCTGGTTGCTACACAAGTGATGCACCCTTGCATAATGATGTACGCCACGAATTTCGGTCTTAGGCATCAGACTCCCAAATGTCATGATTAATTCCAAAAGCTTTTAGTGAGATCTTCAGTGTCTTTAAAGCGTTTCCTCTGGCCGCCATGGGAGCGTTTACCACAACGCAACCCGCAGTACAAAATGTGTTTAGGGAACCTGTGATCTGGCATGCGAGTTAAGTGACCATCATCATCATGGCTCTCCACAGATCTCGGTCTTTGGTTTTCTGGATCAACTCTGCTGCTGATATTCCTCCATGCCACCGCCTCAATCCATCCAGCATCACTTCTCTTGGTCTACCTCTGCCTCTCTTCCCCTCGATCTTTCCAGTTGTTACGATGTTCTCCAATGCCTCTCTTCTCATCACATGACCGAGGAAAGCTGTTTGTCTCTGTCTTATTGTTGTATATAATGTTCTAGTTTCGTTAGCCTGTTTCAGGCAGTCGTCGTTAGTTACTCTGGCAGTCCAAGGAATTCGCAACATTCGTCTCAGGAACCACATCTCTGTTGCTTCTAATTTCTTCTTAATCTGTTCATTTACATTCCAAGATTCACTGCCATACAGCAAAACTGGTTCTACATAGCATTTCAGCACTCTCTTTCTTACATTCAGTGATAGTGACTTATTGCATAAGATACTCTTCATTTTCTGAAATGCGGCTTTTGCCTGCCCTATTCTGCTCCTAATCTCTGTTTTACATCTTCCATATGATGTTATAAATGCCCCTAGGTATCTAAAATTATCAACTTGGTTAAGGATTTTCCCTTCTATTTCTATGTCACATTTTGGTGTCACCGTTTTCTTTGATATTACCATTGTTACTGTTTTCTTGATATTCAAGGAGAGTCCTTTCCTTGCACTCTCTGTTACTACAACGTCTAATAATTGTTGTAGGTCTGTTGAATTATCCGCCACCAATACTGTGTCATCTGCATAGCGTATATTATTTATATTATAACCTCCAACTAGTATTCCTGGCATCTCTTTGATCTCTCTCATTATTACTTCGCTATACAGGGAGAAAAGATCTGGTGACAAGACACACCCTTGTCGTACTCCTAGCTTTATCTGTTCGTAACTACCCTCTTTATTTCCCATTTTAATTGCTGCTACTTGGTTCCAGTAAATATTCTTTATTATTCTTAAATCTTTTCCATCAGTGTTGATATCTTCCAACATTTTAATCAGTTCATCATGTTTTACTTTATCAAATGCCTTAGTATAATCTATGAAGCACAAATATATGTCTCTCTGTTTCTCTATTGACCTTTCTATTAGTGTCCGTAATGTATAAACTTGCATTGTTTGTGCCCTTTCCTTCCACAAATCCATACTGTTCTTCACTAATTTCCATTTTTATTTTCTTTTTGGTTCTTCTCATTATGATTCTGAGTAGAAGCTTAGTGATATGGTTTATAAGGTTAATTGTACGAAAATCTTCACAATCAATTGCTCTTGGTCTTTTTGGTATAGCTATAAATACAGATTTCAGCATATCACTGGGTAAATATCCACTGCTGTAAATATCATTCAACATTTTGGTTAATATATCTACTCCAAATTCTCCCAATACTTCTAATTCTTCTATTGTGATTTCATCTGGCCCAGCTGTTTTTCCTTTCTTCATACGTTTCATAGCGTCAGCGACTTCTTCTTTCAGAATAGGTGGACCTTCTAAGTTACTATCTTCTGTTAATTCTTCCCTTTCTCCTTCATATAATTCTCTTATATACTCATTCAACCTCTTCATTATAGCATCTTGCTCTAATATTATCTTTCCTGTTTTTGATTTCAAACACCCTGTATTTATTCTTATTTTTATTCCTGTAAGCTCACTGATTTGTCTGAGAATATTTTTTGTATCTTGAATGGAATTTAATTCAATTTTTTTGCATTGCTCGTTTAACCAACTTTCTTTAGCCTTCCCACATTTATCTTTTATTTCTTTATTTATCTTAGCGTATTCTTGTTTGTCATTTTTACTCTGTTTTCTTTTGTCCATCAGTTTTAAGATATCTTCATTCATCCATTTTTTCTTAGCTATTTTGCCTCTCTCCGGTAATACATCTTTGCTAGTTTGATGAATGGAGTCCCTTAACATTTCCCATTGTTCATCTATACTCTGTATTTTAGTTATTGCATTGTACCTATTTTTCACAGTCACTCTGTATTGTTCTTGCATTTCTTTATCTATTTTCAGAACCTCTTTATTAAGTCTCATGTTCTTAACCATTTTTTTCCCTCTCTTTAATCTTACTTTTATGTGTTAAGTGACCAGCCCAGCGAATTTGATTCTTCATTAGTAGAGTGTGGACAAACTTAGGAAAGTTTATATTTCTAACTCTACATAAGTCCTAAAGAAATCTCATCACGTAAATTACAATCTGATCACATGACTTAACATGGCAGTAGTTAATATATCCTGCTTTCAAAACTGAAATCATGTAGAATAAACATGAATTCCACATTATATCATGATACTGTTCAGGCAGTTGAGCTTCTTGAGAGTTGCTAGCGCCCATGGTGCTACAATAAAGTGACTGGAGCTTCACTACACCTGCCAACATTCATCAATTAGTCGCAAAATCATTCATTTCAGGTCTGTAAGGATTCTCCTAGTTAACCATATCAGGTTTATACTTCCCCATCGCCCGATCAATGTCTGATCCACACTCGGTGTGCGATTCTGCGAAGACAGCGCTTACATGGTGGACAGTTTGACATGCATTGCTAATCTTATTCAACTGTGGCGTCGTTGCACCCAGCTCGGTAATCAGTGAATGTAGTTGTCAGCGAGTAGGGTTGAGACAATCCAAAGCGATCACCGCTCCTGTCCAATTTGAGCAAATACAGTTATACTCTAAGCTATGATTTCCTTCATTATACTTTAACAATAGCACATTATATTGTTCTTGTTATTTTGATAATACTATTATTATTTATCCAATAACATTATTGTTATCTAAACAACAATTAACAGATATTATAATATCCATCCATCATGTGCCATGCCGATAAGCGTGGGCAGTCATGTTTTCTCATCTCACTCGATCACCAGAGTCGTGGATGATCAGCTTCGTGTTTCTGTCTCGACCATGCCACGTGGCCATGCCATCCAGGTATTTACTTCTCGGTCTTCTCCTTGGTCTCTTCCCTTCAATCTTGCCAGTTGTCACCAAGTTCTCTAATTCATTTATTCTCACAACATGCCCAGAAAGTTTTGACTGTTTACTTATAATGTCTCTAATCAGTTTACGATCTTCATTTGTTTCTTGTAGGACTTGTTCATTGGTTTTTCTGTCTGTCCATGGTATTCTTTACATTCTCCTCAGAAACCACATTTCCACAGCCATCAGGTGTTTTTCAGCTTGTCTGCTCATTATATGACAAACAGGAAGAACTAATTTCATGCTTGATATTGTGATGAGTGCTGTCATTCCTTGGGACATGTGTACACAAGTGGAGGTGATTGGGACATGTGTACGCAAGTGGGGGTGATTGGGACATGTGTACACAAGTGTAGGTGATTGGGACATGTGTACACAAGTGGAGTTTATTGTCAATTATTCAAAAGGGAATAAGTCAGGAAGGGAGGAATATAGAAATTTTCAGACAGTGTGTTATTGATTTTTCAGGCAAATGTCACATTCTCAGAAACGTCAACAGTCTGTCACTCTGTCGGGGCCAGCCATGTACGCACGTTTGATGGCAGGTATGTATTTGTTTACGTCTGATGGCAGGTATGTCTGTGTTTACGTCTGATGGCAGGTATGTCTGTGTTTACGTCTGATGGCAGGTATGTCTGTGTTTACGTCTGATGTCAGGTATGTCTGTGTTTACGTCTGATGGCAGGTATGTCTTTGTTTACGTCTGATGGCAGGTATGTCTGTGTTTACGTCTGATGGCAGGTATGTCTTTGTTTACGTCTGATGGCAGGTATGTCTGTGTTTACGTCTGATGTCAGGTATGTATTTGTTTACGTCTGATGGCAGGTATGTATTTGTTTACGTCTGATGGCAGGTATGTCTTTGTTTACGTTTGATGGCAGGTATGTATTTGTTTATGTCTGATGGCAGGTATGTCTTTGTTTATGTCTGATGGCAGGTATGTCTGTGTTTACGTCTGATGGCAGGTATGTATTTGTTTATGTCTGATGTTAGGTATGTCTTTGTTTACGTTTGATGTCAGGTATGTCTTTGTTTATGTCTGATGTCAGGTATGTCTTTGTTTACGTTTGATGGCAGGTATGTATTTGTTTATGTCTGATGGCAGGTATGTCTTTGTTTATGTCTGATGGCAGGTATGTATTTGTTCATGAGAATCAGCACGTCTGTGTAGGCACAATCTTTTGTTTCCTTGATTGCTGTTTCACATGTGGAGTCTGCAAACCACTTGTTATTAAAATTGTTATCATTAATTTAATATTTGTGAACTCTGACATTTATTGATATCTATGAACTCTGACATATGTTGGTGTATGTGAACTCTGACAGATGTAGATATCGTTGAACTCTGATAAATGTTTATCTATGTAATATCAGACAAATGTTGGTATATGTAAACTCTGACAGATGTTGATATATGTGAACTCTGACAGATGTTGATATATGTGAACTCTGACAGATGTTTATCTATGTGATATCAGACAAATGTTGGTATATGTGAACTCTGACAGATGTCGATATATGTGAACTCTGACAGATGTTGATATATGTGAACTCTGACAGATGTTTATCTATGTGATATCAGACAAATGTTGGTGTATGTGAACTCTGACAGATGTTGATATATGTGATATCAGACAAATGTTGATGTATGTGAACTCTGACAGATTTTGATCTATGTGATATCAGACAAATGCTGGTGTATGTGAACTCTGACAGATGTTGATATATAGGATATCAGAAAAATTTTGGTGTATGTGAACTCTGAATATGTTGATATATGTGAACTCTGACAGATGTTTATCTATGCGATATCAAACAAATGTTTGTATATGTGAACTCTGACATATGTTGATATATGTGAACTCTGACAGATGTTGATATATGTGAACTCTGACAGATGTTTATCTATGTGATATCAGATAAATGATTGTGTTTGTGAACTCTGACAGATGTAGATATATGTGATATCAGATAAATGTTGGTGTATGTGAACTCTGACAGATGTTGATCTATGTGATATCAGACAAATGTTGGTGTATGTGAACTCTGACAGATGGTGATATATGTGAACCCTGACATATGTTTATCTATGTGATATCAGACAAACGTTGGTGTATGTGAACTCTGACAGATGTTGATCTATGTGATATCAGACAAATGTTGGTGTATGTGAACTCTGACAGATGGTGATATATGTGACCCCTGACATATGTTTATCTATGTGATATCAGACAAATGTTGGTATATGTGAACTCTGACAGATGTTGATATATGTGAACTCTGATAGATGTTGATATATGTGAACTCTGACAGATGTTGATATATGTGAACTTTGACATATTTTGATATATATGAACTCTACTCTGACAGATGTTTATCTATGTGATGTCAGACAAATGTTGGTGTATGTGAACTCGGACAGATGTTTATCTACGTGATACCCGGCAAATAATGGAGTATGTGAACTCTGACAGATGTGGATATATGTGACATCAGATAAATTTTGGTGTATGTGAACTCTGACAGATGTTTATCTATGTGATATCAGACAGATGTTGATATATGTGATATCAGACAAATGTTAATATATGTGAACTCTGACAGATGTTTATCTATGTTATATCAGACAAATGTTGGTGTATGTGAACTCTGACAGATGTTGATATATGTGATATCAGACAAATGTTGATGTATGTGAACTCTGACAGATTTTGATCTATGTGATATCAGACAAATGCTGGTGTATGTGAACTCTGACAGATGTTGATATATATGATATCAGAAAAATGTTGGTGTATGTGAACTCTGACAGATGTTTATATATGTGAACTCTGACAGATGTTTATCTATGCGATATCAAACAAATGTTTGTATATGTGAACTCTGACAGATGTTGATATATGTGAACTCTGACAGATGTTGATATATGTGAAATCTGACAGATGTTTATCTATGTGATATCAGATAAATGATTGTGTTTGTGAACTCTGACAGATGTAGATATATGTGATATCAGATAAATGTTGGTGTATGTGAACTCTGACAGATGTTGATCTATGTGATATCAGACAAATGTTGGTGTATGTGAACTCTGACAGATGGTGATATATGTGAACCCTGACATATGTTTATCTATGTGATATCAGACAAATGTTGGTATATGTGAACTCTGACAGATGTTGATATATGTGAACTCTGATAGATGTTGATATATGTGAACTCTGACAGATGTTGATATATGTGAACTCTGACAGATGTTGATATATGTGAACTTTGACATATTTTGATATATATGAACTCTACTCTGACAGATGTTTATCTATGTGATGTCAGACAAATGTTGGTGTATGTGAACTCGGACAGATGTTTATCTACGTGATACCCGGCAAATAATGGAGTATGTGAACTCTGACAGATGTGGATATATGTGACATCAGATAAATTTTGGTGTATGTGAACTCTAACAGATGTTTATCTATGTGATATCAGACAGATGTTGATATATGTGATATCAGACAAATGTTAATATATGTGAACTCTGACAGATGTTTATCTATGTGATATCAGACAAATGTTGGTGTATGTTAACTCTGACAGATGTTGATAAATGTGAACGCTTAGAGATGTTGATCTATGTGATATCAGACTAATGTTGATATATGTGATATCATACAAAGGTTGATAGATGTGATATCAGACAAATGTTGATATGTGAACTCTGACAGATGTTGATCTATGTGATATCAGACAAATGTTGGTGTATGTGAACTCTGACAGATGTTGATATATGCGAATTCTGACAGATGTTGATATATGTGAACTATGGCAGAAGTTTATTTATGTGATATAAGACAGATGTTGGTGTATGTGAACTTTGACAGATGTTGATAGATGTGAACTCTGACAGATGTTGATCTATGTGATATCAGGCAAATGTTGGTATATGTGAACTCTGACAGATGTTGATATATGTGAACTCTGACAGATGTTGATAAATGTGAACTCTGACAGATGGTGATATATGTGAACCCTGACTTATGTTTATCTATGTGATATCAGACAAATGTTGGTATATGTGAACTCTGACAGATGTTGATATATGTGAACTCTGACAGATGTTGATATATGTGAACTCTGACAGATGTTTATCTATGTGATATCAGACAAATGTTGATATATGTGAACTCTGACAGATGTTGATATATGTGAACTCTGACAGATGTAGATATATGTGATATCAGATAAATGTTGGTGTATGTGAACTCTGACAGATGTTGATCTATGTGATATCAGACACATGTTGGTGTATGTGAACTCTGACAGATGGTGATATATGTGAACCCTGACATATGTTTATCTATGTGATATCAGACAAATGTTGGTGTATGTGAACTCTGACAGATGTTGATCTATGTGATATCAGACAAATGTTGGTGTATATGAACTCTGACAGATGGTGATATATGTGAACCCTGACATATGTTTATCTATGTGATATCAGACAAATGTTGGTATATGTGAACTCTGACAGATGTTGATATATGTGAACTCTGATAGATGTTGATATATGTGAACTCAGACAGATGTTGATATATGTGAACTCTGACAGATGTTGATATATGTGAACTTTGACATATTTTGATATATATGAACTCTACTCTGACAGATGTTTATCTATGTGATGTCAGACAAATGTTGGTGTATGTGAACTCGGACAGATGTTTATCTACGTGATACCCGGCAAATAATGGAGTATGTGAACTCTGACAGATGTGGATATATGTGACATCAGATAAATTTTGGTGTATGTGAACTCTGACAGATGTTTATCTATGTGATATCAGACAGATGTTGATATATGTGATATCAGACAAATGTTAATATATGTGAACTCTGACAGATGTTTATCTATGTGATATCAGACAAATGTTGGTGTATGTTAACTCTGACAGATGTTGATAAATGTGAACGCTTAGAGATGTTGATCTATGTGATATCAGACTAATGTTGATATATGTGATATCATACAAAGGTTGATAGATGTGATATCAGACAAATGTTGATATATGTGAACTTTGACAGATGTTGATAGATGTGAACTATGACAGATGTTGATATATGTGATATCAAACAAATGTTGATATATGTGAACTCTGACAGATGTTTATCTATGTGATATCAGACAAATGTTGGTGTATGTGAACTCTGACAGATGTTTATCTATGTGATGTCAGACAAATGTTGGTGTATGTGAACTCGGACAGATGGTGATAAATGTGAACTCTTACAGATGTTGATCTATGTGATATCAGACTAATGTTGATATATGTGATATCATACAAATGTTGATAGATGTGATATCAGACAAATGTTGATATGTGAACTCTGACAGATGTTGATCTATGTGATATCAGACAAATGTTGGTGTATGTGAACTCTGACAGATGTTGATATATGCGAATTCTGACAGATGTTGATATATGTGAACTATGGCAGAAGGTGATTTATGTGATATAAGACAGATGTTGGTCAATGTGAACTTTGACAGATGTTGATAGATGTGAACTCTGACAGATGTTGATCTATGTGATATCAGGCAAATGTTGGTATATGTGAACTCTGACAGATGGTGATATATGTGAACTCTGACAGATGTTGATAAATGTGAACTCTGACAGATGGTGATATATGTGAACCCTGACTTATGTTTATCTATGTGATATCAGACAAATGTTGGTATATGTGAACTCTGACAGATGTTGATATATGTTAACTCTGACAGATGTTGATATATGTGATATCAGACAAATGTTGGTGTATGTGAACTCGGACAGATGTTTATTTACGTGATACCCGGCAAATAATGGAGTATGTGAACTCTGACAGATGTGGATATATGTGACATCAGATAAATTTTGGTGTATGTGAACTCTGACAGATGTTTATCTATGTGATATCAGACAGATGTTGATATATGTGAACTCTGACAGATGTTGACATATTTGAACTCTGACAGATGTTGATATAATTGAACTCTGACATATGTTGATATATGTGAACTCTGACAGACGTTGATATATGTGAACTCTGACAGATGTTTATCTATGTGATATCAGACAAATGTTGGTATATGTGAACTCTGACAGATGTTGATATATATGAACTCTGTCAGATGTTGATATATGTGAACTCTGACAGATGTTGATATAAGTGAACTCTGACAGATGTTTATCTATGTGATATCAGACAACTGTTGGTGTATGTGAACTCTGCAGATGTGGATATATGTGATATCAGACAAATGTTGGTGTATGTGAAATCTGACAGATGTTTATCTATGTGATACCAGACAAATAATGGAGTATGTGAACTCTGTCAGATGTTGATATATGTGAACTCTGACAGATGTTGATATAAGTGAACTCTGACAGATGTTGATATATATGAACTCTACTCTGACAGATGTTTATCTATGTGATATCAGACAACTGTTGGTGTATGTGAACTCTGCAGATGCGGATATATGTGATATCAGACAGATGTTGATATATGTGAACTCTGACAGATGTTGATATATGTGGACTCTGGCAGATGTTGATATATGTTGGGGAATGACAAGACCTCAGATGGCCATCGGTTGAGTATAATGTGGGAAAGGTGGCAGTTCAAATAGCCGCTGACCATCACTTCACGAACAAAACATTACATCAATACATCAATCCATCAATCAATACATCAGTAAACCAGTCCATCACTCAATACATCAGCCCACCAATCAATAAATCAGTCCATCAATCAGTCTATCAGTCCATCAAGTAATCCATCAGTCCATCAATCAATACATCAGTTAATCAGTCCATCAACCAATCCATCAGATCATGAATCATTCCATCAGTGCATCAATCAATACATCAGTCATTTAATCCATATATCACTCCATCAATAAATACATCTGTCCAACAATCAGTCCATCAGTCCATTAATCAATACATCCGTAACCCAGTCCATCAGTCCATTAATCAGGCAATCAATCAGTCCATCAATCAATACTTCAATTTTCACGTGGACTTCTAGTAATAAAAACTTCTCCTGGTTTCTGGGTAGTGAGATCGGACGCCCGTGTGTATTGTTGCGCTCGTAAACAATCCCTTGGCAGTTGGAAATCGAAAAAGAGTAGGCTAACGGCGCTGCCCGGGCAAAGTTTCTAGTTAAAAATCTACCCAAAGTATTTCAGGATCCTCACTGATGCTACAGAGTTCGTGCACTGAGCTAAGTTTCTCTAGACTCAGGTTTGAGTTAGGAGGAGAACGGAGTACTTATGGGTTACACCCGTGAGCCGTGATGTTGATCCATCGAATAAACTAAACTAAACTAAACTAATCATTACTTCAGTTCATCAGTCCACCAATCAATCCATCAGTACATCAGTTCATCAATAAATCAATCAGTGCATCCGTCCATCAATCAAACCAACAGTCAAACAATCAGTTCATCAGTGTATCAGTCCATAAACCAATCCATCAGTGAATCAATCAAATCATCAGTCCATCAATCAATCCACTAGTGCATAAGCCTCTAAATCAATCCATCAATGCATCAATATATCATCAGTCCATACATTAATCCATCATTAGATCAATTAATCCATCGGTCCATCAATCAATCCATCAGTAATAAATCAACAGATCAGTGCGTCAGTCCATCAATCAATTCATTATTCCATTAAGCAATCCAACACTCTATCAATAAGTCCATCAGTCTATCAAACAATCCATGATTTCATCAATCAATCTTTCAATCAATCTATCAGTGCATCAATCAATTCATCAATGCAGTACTCCATCAGTCAATTCATTGGTGCATCAGTCCATCTATCAATCCATCAGTTAATCCCTTAGTGCATTCGTCCATCAATCAAGCAATCAGTGCATCAATCAATCCATCAGTTCATCAGTCAATCCACCAGCTCATTCAATAATCCATCAGTCCATCAATCAATCAATCAGTCTAACATTTTATCAAATAATCCAACAAGTCATCAATCAATCAATAAATGAGTGCACCAATCCATCAGTCAACCGATCAATTAATCGATCAATCCATCAGTGCGTATGTCCATCAATCAATCCATCAGTTAATCTGTCAGTGCATCAATGAATCCATAAGTACGCGAATCAATCTATCAGTCCATTAATCAATCCATCATTCCATCAAGCAATCCATCATTGCCTCAGTCCATCAATCAATCCATCAATCCAGTAGTTCATCAATCAATCCATCAGTCAATCAATCAATCCATCAATACATCAAACGATCCGTCAGTCCATCAATAAATCAATCAGTCCATCAACCAATTCATCAGTCCATCAATCAGTACATCAGTCCATGAATAAACCCATCAGATCATCTATCTATCAATCAATGCATCATTTATTCAGTCAATCCATCAGTTCATCGATTAATCCATCAGTCCATCAATCAGTCAATCCATCACTCAATCAATCCATCAGCCCATCAAGCAGTCAATCAATACATTAATTCATCAATCAATACACCAGTTCATAAATCATTCCATCAGTCCATCAATGAATCTACCAGTCCATCAATCAGTCCATCAATGCATAAGTGCATCAATCCATCAATCAATCCACCAATCCTTTAATCAATCAATCAATCTATTCATCAATTAACCAGGCAATAAATCAATACAACAGTGTATCAATCCATTAATCGATCCGTCAGTCTATCAATCAATCCATCAGTTCAGTAATCAGTCCATTTTGCATCAGTTTATCAATGAATCCATCAGTCTATCAGTCAATGCATCAGTCCATCACTTAATACATCAGTCAATTGTTCCATCAGCTCATCAAACACTCTATCAACCAATCAATCAAACCATCAATTCATCAATATATCCATCAGAACAACAATCAAACCTTCAGTGCATCAGTCCATCAATCAATCCATCAGTGCATCAATGAATCAGCATTTCATCAAGTAATTCATCAAGTCATCAATCAATCCATCAGTGCATCAATCCGTAAATCAATCGATCAGTCCATCAATCATTTCATCATTCAATGAATTAAGCCATCAATAAATTCACAAGTCCGTCATTGAATCCATCAGTGCATAAAGCCATCAATCAATCCATCAGTTCATCAATCAGTCCATCAATGAATCGATCAGTCAATCCATCTTTGCATTAATAAATCCATCAGTACGTGAATCCATCCATCAGTCCATCAATCAATCCATCAGTATCCATCAGTCATAGGACATACTCACAAAGTAGAATACATACAACACAATTGCATACAGTTATTGGAAATACTCAATAACTTCAATACACACAGCACGACATACAGTTATAGGAAATACTCAATAACTTCAATACACACAGCACGACATACAGTTATTGGAAATACTCAATAACTTCAATACACACAGCACGACATACAGTTATAGGAAATACTCAATAACTTCAATACACACAGCACGACATACAGTTATAGGAAATACTCAATAACTTCAATACACACAGCACGACATACAGTTATTGGACATACTCAATAACTTTAATACACACAGCACGACATACAGTTATTGGAAATACTCAATAACTTCAATACACACAGCACGACATACAGTTATTGGACATACTCAATAACTTCAATACACACAGCACGACATACAGTTATTGGAAATACTCAATAACTTTAATACACACAGCACGACATACAGTTATAGGAAATACTCAATAACTTCAATACACACAGCACGACATACAGTTATTGGACATACTCAATAACTTCAATACACACAGCACGACATACAGTTATTGGAAATACTCAATAACTTTAATACACACAGCACGACATACAGTTATAGGAAATACTCAATAACTTCAATACACACAGCACGACATACAGTTATAGGACATACTTATTAAGTAGAATACACACAACACAATGACATACATCATGTTTAGTGTTCCATTCTGCGATTGTTGCAACATTTCACGATGTTCTAATTCTGTATTCGATACTTTATTTCATTATAAAATGTTCCATTCTGTGTGTTGCAGTCACTACACCAATGGCTTGAATGGAGAATTTATGTTGTACAGACACAACGTCCTACCGTACGAGGTAATACATCACCACTCACACACCATCGCTCTCATTCTCGACATTGTAATACATCACCACTCACACACCATCGCTCCCATTCTCGGCACTGTAATACATCACCACTCAAACACCATCGCTCCCATTCTCGGCACTGTAATACATCACCACTCAAACACCATCGCTCCCATTCTCGGCACTGTAATACATCACCACTCAAACACCATCGCTCCCAATCTCGGCACTGTAATACATCACAACTCACACACCATCGCTCCCATTCTCGGCACTGTAATACATCACCACTCAAACACCATCGCTCCCATTCTCGGCACTGTAATACATCATCACTCACTCAAACACCATCGCTCCCAATCTCGGCACTGTAATACATCACAACTCACACACCATCGCTCCCATTCTCGGCACTGTAATACATCACCACTCAAACACCATCGCTCCCATTCTCGGCACTGTAATACATCACCACTCACACAACATCGCTCCCATTCTCGGCATTGTATTCTGCTGCAGTATCCGACAACTCATGAACATCAATGCATTCTCTAGTCTGGTATCGTGTACAAACTTATCTTTTTTTCTATGCACATGCATGTACTTCAAAGTGTGTGGTATTGTGTACACACTATCTGACCGCTCATGTACATGCATGTATTCACCAGTGTGTGGTATTATCCGGGTATTGTGTACACACTATCTGACCGCTCATGTACAATCATGTATTCCCCAGAGTGTTGTATTGTGTACACACTATCTGACCGCTCATGTACATGCATGCATTCCCCAGTGTGTGATATTATCCGGGTATTGTGTACACACTATCTGACCGCTCATGTACAAGCAAGTATTCCCCAGTGTGTGGTATTATCCGGGTATTTTGTTCACACTATCTGACCGCTCATATACATGCATGTATTCCCCAGTGTGTGGTATTATCCGGGTAATTTGTACACACTATCTGACCGCTCATGTACAATCATGTATTCTCCTGTGTGTAGTATTGTGTACACACTATCTGACCGCTCGTGTACAATCAAGTATTCCCCAGTGTGTGGTATTATACGGGTATTGTGTACACACTATCTGACCGCCTATGTACAATCAAGTATTCCCCAGTGTGTGGTATTATCCGGGTATTGTGTACACACTGTCTGACCGCTCATGTACAATCATGTATTCCCCAATGTGTGGTATTATCCGGGTAGTGTGTTACACTATCTGACCGCTCATGTACAATCAAGTATTCCCCAGTGTGTGGTATTATCCGGGTATTATGTACACACTATCTGACCGCTCATGTACAATCAAGTATTCCCCAGTGTGTGGTATTATCCGGGTATTGTGTACACACTATCTGACCGCTCATGTACAATCATGTATTCCCCAATGTGTGGTATTGTCCGGGTATTGTGTACACACTATCTAACCGCTCATGTGCAATCAAGTAGTGCCCAGTGTGTGGTAATATCCGGGTATTGTGTACACACTATCTGACCGCTCATGTACAATCAAGTATTCCCCAATGTGTAGTATTATCCGGGTATTGTGTACACACTATCTGACCGCTCATGTACAATCAAGTATTCCCCAGTGTGTAGTATTATCCGGGTATTGTGTACACACTATCTGACCGCTCATGTACAATCAAGTATTCCCCAATGTGTAGTATTATCCGGGTATTGTGTACACACTATCTGATCGCTCATGTACAATCAAGTATTCCCCAATGTGTAGTATTATCCGGGTATTGTGTACACACTATCGGATCGCTCATGTACAATCAAGTATTCCCCAATGTGTGGTATTATCCGGGTATTGTGTACACACTATCTGACCGCTCATGTACAATCAAGTATTCCCCAGTGTGTGGTATTGACCTGCTTTAGTAGGCAGTAGATTATATTTGTCATCCCTTTGATAAATACTCTGTGTTTGATGTCACCAAGAGTGAATTAATATTACACACACACACACACTACACACACACACACATACACACACACACACACACACACATATATATATATAATCATGTGCCCTTTCTGAAATGCAGCTTTTGCTTACCCTATTTTTCTTTTAATCTCTGTTGTGTATCTGCCACCTGATGTTACAATTGTCCCTCGGTATTTAAATTTATCACTTTGGTTAAGCATTTTCCATTCTATTGTTATCTTATATTCGGTATCGTCTATTTCTCTGGTATAACCATTATTTCTGCATTCTTGATATTCAAACCTCCAATTTGTATTCCTGACCTCGCTTTAATCTCTCGCATTGTCACTTCGCTATGTTCACTCACTCACTCACTCACTCACTCACTCACTCACTCACTCACTCACTCACTCACTCACACACACACACACACACACACACACACGTACACACACATACACTCACACACACACTCACAGAGTAAAACGATTAACCATCACAGTCCGGACCAGGGTAACCGAATAGAGGGATAGCCTCCCCTTTGTCCTGGTCAGTTGTCATAGGTCGGTTGTTATCATTATAAACGGTACCATGTGTACAAGGCATGGCCTGTCTATTCATCTGCCGGGGCAGCCTCCAGAAGTTATCCAATGTCACATCCCCGCCGACTTCATTTATAAACGTATCTCACTTCTTCCTTTTTTACCTCTGCTGCCTGGAGTTTAAACCGTTGCTATTACAGTGTCTCCGCGTCGATGAATGATCCACTGCATTCATGCCACGGTCGTCTTCCTGTGCCTATGTGTCCGGTCAAATCACCCATCACTTCAAGTTCATCCATCTCGCTGGCATTGTTCACTGTGCCTGTAAGGTTATCAAATTATGCGTTTTTGTCTTCTTGGCTGTAAGTGTCGTTACACGGGCGTATGTCTGTATATCAGTTGTTGTTTTACTGCCTGCTTTAATCTGTATTAACATTGTTCTTTCTTATATAAATGCAGTGTTGATACTGCCTTGCACTTATCAGAATCTAATATGAAACCCACTTCATGTTTAGTCTCTGCTCGCTGATCGACACCATTCCAAATCAGAACATAATATTCATGCATTCGTGTTGTGTTCCTCCATGTCGCAGACACGTTACATACATGTATCTATGACAGACATGTTGAATATATAATGTACTTGTGACAGACGTTAAATATATTATGCATGACAGACAAGTTAAAGTTATACTGTATACCTTGCAGATACGTTAAATATATGTATGTATGTATGCATGACATACGTTACTTATATAATGTATATGTGACAGACATGATAAATATGTAATGTATATGTGACAGACACGGTAAATATATAATGTACATGTCACAGACACTCTAAATATATAATGTATAGATTGCAGACATGCTACATTTTTAATGAATATATGACAGACACATTAAATATATAACGAAAATGTGACAGACATATTAAAGTTATAATGTATATTTTTGATTCATGTTAAAAATATGAATATGTGAATGATGAATATGTGACAGACAAGTATTAGGACGAGCAGAATGAAAGACGTGTAGTGTGCCAAGTTATGAAACCTTTTCCTGTGTCCATGTGGCATTATTGATATGACTGAGTGTCTCGCCCATGTGGCATCGTCGATATGACTGAGTGTCTCGCCATGTGACATCGTTGATATGACTGAGTGTCTCGCCATGTGGCATCGTTGATATGACTGAGTGTCTCGCCATGTGGCATCGTTGATATGACTGAGTGTCTCGCCATGTGGCATTATTGATATGACTGAGTGTCTCGTCGTGTGGCATTATTGATATGACTGAGTGTCTCGCCATGTGGCATTATTGATATGACTGAGTGTCTCGTCGTGTGGCATCATTGATATGACTGAGTGTCTCGCCATGTGGCATCGTTGATATGACTGAGTGTCTCGCCATTTGGCATCGTTGATATGACTGAGTGTCTCGCCATGTGGCATTATTGATATGACTGAGTGTCTCGCCATGTGGCATCATTGATATGACTGAGTGTCTCGTCGTGTGGCATTATTGATATGACTGAATGTCTCGCCATGTGGCATTATTGATATGATTGAGTGTCTCGCCATGTGGCATCGTTGATATGACTGAGTGTCTCGCCATGTGGCATTATTGATGTGACTGAGTGTCTCGCCATGTGGCATCGTTGATATGACTGAATGTCTCGCCATGTGGCATCGTTGATATGACTGAGTGTCTAGCCCATGTGGCATCGTTGATATGACTGAATGTCTCGCCATGTGGCATTATTGATATGACTGAGTGTCTCGCCATGTGGCATCGTTGATATGACTGAATGTCTCGCCATGTGGCATTATTGATATGACTGAGTGTCTCGCCATGTGGCATCGTTGATATGACTGAATGTCTCGCCATGTGGCATCGTTTATATGACTGAGTGTCTCGCCATGTGGCATCGTTGATATGACTGAATGTCTCGCCATGTGGCATCGTTGATATGACTGAGTGTCTCGCCATGTGGCATCGTTGATATGACTGAGTGTCTCGCCATGTGGCATTATTGATATGATTGAATGTCTCGTCGTGTGGCATCGTTGATATGACTGAATGTCTCGCCATGTGACATCGTTGATATAACTGAGTGTCTCGCCCAGTAATCACACCGGTCACCGGTGTTCAGTAACCAGTGCGGGCCCACTGTCCGGTGTTCTGGTCCTTGGAAAACACCACAGATTCATCTTCTGCTTGTATCTGTGGTTATATGCATAAATGTACACATCTCTAAACTGTATTCCAGTCTTTGTCTGGTCTAAAACTGTGGTTATATGCATCAATGCACACCTCTCTAAACTGTATTCACTCATGGTCGGGTCTAAAACTATGGTTATATGCATCAATATTTTAAGTTGCATGTCCTTCACTGGACGAAGCAGTCAACCTCAGCATTTTTGCTGTTCGTGATTCCTGGGCAAATTTTATGTTCAGTAATTTGCCATTGCTTTTTGAACGACCGGCTCTTATACCTTTTTCGAAAAAAAACCAGCATCACTGTGTTTCGAGCTCGGGTATACGGGCTCACAACCCGCGTTCGCAAGCCCTTAGCCACAGAGACCGATATGCATCAATATACACCTGTCTAAACTGTATTCAATCATGGTCTGGTCTAACACTGGTGGCTTTATCTTCCGCAGCTTCCAATGTTTAACATATACTGTATCCAGTCATGGTCTGGTCTAAACCTGGTGGCTTTAACTTCCACAAATTCCAGTGTTTAAATGATGCTGTATTCAGTCATGGTCTGGTCAAAACTGTGGTTATATGCATCAATATACACCTGTCTAAACTGTATCCAATCATGGTCTGGTCTAACACTGTGGTTATATGCATCAATATACACCTGTCTAAACTGTATTCAATCATGGTCTGGTCTAACACTGTGGTTATATGCATCAATATACACCTGTCTAAACTGTATCCAGTCATGGTCTGGTCTAACACTGGTGGCTTTATCTTCCGCAGCTTCCAATGTTTAACATATACTGTATCCAGTCATGGTCTGGTCTAACACTGGTGGCTTTATCTTCCGCAGATTCCAATGTTTAACATATACTGTATCCAGTCATGGTCTGGTCTAACACTGGTGGCTTTATCTTCCGCAGCTTCCAATGTTTAACATATACTGTATCCAGTCATGGTCTGGTCTAACACTGGTGGCTTTATCTTCCGCAGCTTCCAATGTTTAACATATACTGTATCCAGTCATGGTCTGGTCTAACACTGGTGGCTTTATCTTCCGCAGCTTCCAATGTTTAACATATACTGTATCCAGTCATGGTCTGGTCTAAACCTGGTGGCTTTATCTTCCGCAGCTTCCAATGTTTAACATATACTGTATCCAGTCATGGTCTGGTCTAACACTGGTGGCTTTATCTTCCGCAGCTTCCAATGTTTAACATATACTGTATCCAGTCATGGTCTGGTCTAAACCTGGTGGCTTTATCTTCCGCAGCTTCCAATGTTTAACATATACTGTATCCAGTCATGGTCTGGTCTAACACTGGTGGCTTTATCTTCCGCAGCTTCCAATGTTTAACATATACTGTATCCAGTCATGGTCTGGTCTAAACCTGGTGGCTTTATCTTCCGCAGCTTCCAATGTTTAACATATACTGTATCCAGTCATGGTCTGGTCTAACACTGGTGGCTTTATCTTCCGCAGCTTCCAATGTTTAACATATACTGTATCCAGTCATGGTCTGGTCTAACACTGGTGGCTTTATCTTCCGCAGCTTCCAATGTTTAACATATACTGTATCCAGTCATGGTCTGGTCTAACACTGGTGGCTTTATCTTCCGCAGCTTCCAATGTTTAACATATACTGTATCCAGTCATGGTCTGGTCTAACACTGGTGGCTTTATCTTCCGCAGATTCCAATGTTTAACATATACTGTTTCCAGTCATGGTCTGGTCTAACACTGGTGGCTTTATCTTCCGCAGCTTCCAATGTTTAACATATACTGTATCCAGTCATGGTCTGGTCTAACACTGGTGGCTTTATCTTCCGCAGCTTCCAATGTTTAACATATACTGTATCCAGTCATGGTCTGGTCTAACACTGTGGCTTTATCTTCCGCAGCTTCCAATGTTTAACATATACTGTATCCAGTCATGGTCTGGTCTAACACTGGTGGCTTTATCTTCCGCAGCTTCCAATGTTTAACATATACTGTATCCAGTCATGGTCTGGTCTAACACTGGTGGCTTTATCTTCCGCAGCTTCCAATGTTTAACATATACTGTATCCAGTCATGGTCTGGTCTAACACTGGTGGCTTTATCTTCCGCAGCTTCCAATGTTTAACATATGCTGTATTCAGTCATGGTCTGGTCAAAACTGGTGGTTTTAACTTCCACAGATTCGAGTGTTTAACAGATGCTGTATTCAGTCATTGTCTGGTCTATTACTGGTAGCTTTATCGTCCACAGATTCGAGTGTTTAACAAATACTTTATCGTCCACAGATTCGAGTGTTTAACAGATACTGTATCGCCCACAGATTCGAGTGTTTAACAGATACTGTATCGTCCACAGATTCGAGTGTTTAACAGATACTGTATTCAGTCAAGTTCTGGTCGAAAACTGGTGGCTTTATCGTCCACAGATTCGAGTGTTTAACAGATACTGTAATGAGAGCAACGTGACCAGTGATGCGGCCAGATGTCAGTGCCATGTGGCAGTCAGGGTCAATGACGATGTGATCAAACTAAGTGCCTGTGCGCCCGGGGAGGTCATGACAGCGCAGCTGTACCAGGGACAGTACTCAGACAGCTTCTACGTCAGACAGTACAATGGAGGATCACGCTATGAGGTAATCCATCCATCATGTGCCATGCCGGTAAGCGTGGGCGGTCATGTTCTGCCATCTCACTCGATCACCAGAGTCGTGGATCAGCTCCGCGTTTCTGTCTCGACCATGCCACAAGGCCAAGCCATCCAGGTACTTGCTTCTAGGTCTTCCCCTTGGTCTGTTCCCCTCGATCTTACCAGTTGTCACCAAATTCTCCAATCCATTTCTTCTCATAACATGCCCAAAAAATTTTGACTGTATCTAATCAATTTACGATCTTCATTTGTTTCTTGAAGGACTTGTTCATTGGTCTTTCTGGCTGTCCATGGTATTCTTTGCATTTTCCTCAGAAACCACATCTCTACAGCCATCAGATGTTTTTCAGCCTGACTGCTCATTGTCCACGCTTCACATCGATATAAAAGTACAGGTTCAATGTAGCATCTCAACACTCTTTTTCTCGTTTCAATTGACATCTTTTTATTGGTCAATATGTTTTTCATCTTGCTAAAGGCTACTTTTGCCATGGCGATTCTTGTTCTAATCTCTTCAAGGCATCTCCCATCAGATGTTATTACTGTTCCGAGATAATTGTACCTGCTCACTTGTTGAAGAATATTCCCATTTACTTGTATATTACATTGAGGTATTTCGTCCTTCCTAGTGACGACCATAATCTGTGTCTTTTTACAATTTAATTCTAACCCTAGTTGTTCACTGTGTGTAACAATCGCATCTACTAAATTTTGCAGGTCCTGTTATGAGGTAATAATAGAATAAAATTTGGTGGAGCTGCGGTAAAGCTGTGAACATGTAAACAGCATAAAATAACACAAAGTAATGCAGCTTGACAGAACAGAATTACGACACATACAGGACGTTGCGGCGACTAACCTTCATCAGCAAACAAACACATGCACGAAACAAAACATATAGTACAGGAGAAGACCCTCCGGTGACTACATTAAGGCATAAGGACTCTTTTTATTCTTCTTATCCCGTCCTTGTATATGTCGTAATTATGTTCTGTAAAGCTATATTACTTTGTGTTTTTTTCTTATATTGAGGTAATAATTAATACATCTGACTTATTTGAACATGGCAAGAGACCAGACAACAAATTTCATGGTTATTTCACATTCTCATGATATGTGAGCGTGACATGAGATCAATCTATACATGTCATGGTTATTTCACATTCTCATGATATGTGAGAGTGACATGAGATCAATCTATACATGTCATGGTTATTTCACACTCTCATGATATGTGAGCGTGACATGAGACCAATCTATACATGCAATGGTTATTTCACATTCTCATGATATGTGAGCGTGACATGAGATCAATTTATACATGTCATGGTTATTTCACATTCTCATGATATGTGAGAGTGACATGAGATCAATCTATACATGTCATGGTTATTTCACACTCTCATGATATGTGAGCGTGACATGAGACCAATCTATACATGCCATGGTTATTTCACACTCTCATGATATGTGAGCGTGACATGAGACCAATCTATACATGTCATGGTTATTTCACGTTCTCATGATATGTGAGCGTGACATGAGACCAATCTATACATGTCATGGTTATTTCACGTTCTCATTATACGTGAGCGTGACATGAGATCAATCTATACATTTCATGGTTATTTCACATTCTCATGATATGTGAGCGTGACATGAGACCAATCTATACATGCCATGGTTATTTCACATTCTCATGATATGTGAGAGTGACATGAGATCAATCTATACATGTCATGGTTATTTCACACGCTCATGATATGTGAGCGTGACATGAGACCAATCTATACATGCCATGGTTATTTCACACTCTCATGATATGTGAGCGTGACATGAGACCAATCTATACATGCCATGGTTATTTCACACTCTCATGATATGTGAGCGTGACATGAGATCAATCTATACATGCCATGGTTATTTCACACTCTCATGATATGTGAGAGTGACATGAGACCAATCTATACATGTCATGGTTATTTCACATTCTCATGATATGTCATGGTTATTTCACATTCTCATGATATGTGAGAGTGACATGAGATCAATCTATACATGTCATGGTTATTTCATGTTCTTATGATATGTGAGAGTGACATGAGACCAATCTATACATGTCATGTTTATTTCACATTCTCATGATATGTCATGGTTATTTCACATTCTCATGATATGTGAGAGTGACATGAGATCAATCTATACATGTCATGGTTATTTCATGTTCTCATGATATGTGAGAGTGACATGAGACCAATCTATACATGTCATGGTTATTTCACGTTCTCATGATATGTGAGCGTGACATGAGACCAATCTGTACATGTCATGGTTATTTCATGTTCTCATGATATGTGAGTGTGACATGAGACCAATCTATACATGTCATGGTTATTTCATGTTCTCATGATATGTGAGTGTGACATGAGATCAATCTATACATGTCATGGTTATTTCATGTTCTCATGATATGTGAGCGTGACATGAGACCAATCTATACATGTCGTGGTTATTTCACATTTTCATGATATATGAGAGTGACATGAGATCAATCTATACATGTCATGGTTATTTCACATTCTCATGATATGTGAGAGTGACATGAGACCAATCTATACATGTCATGGTTATTTCACATTCTCATGATATGTGAGCGTGACATGAGACCAGTCTATGCATGTAATGGTTATTTCACATTCTCATGATATGTGATCGTGACATAAGACCAATCTATACATTTCATTGTTATTTCACGTTCTCTGTATACATGAGCGTGACATGAGACCAATCTATACATTTCATGGTTATTTCACGTTCTCTGTATACATGAGCGTGACATGAGACCAATCTATACATTTCATGGTTATTTCACGTTCTCTGTATACATGGGCGTGACATGAGACCAATCTATACATTTCATGGTTATTTCACGTTCTCTGTATACATGAGCGTGACATGAGACCAATCTATACATTTCATGGTTATTTCACGTTCTCTGTTTACATGAGCGTGACATGAGATCAATCTATACATTGCATTGTTATTTCACGTCCTCATTATACGTGAGAGTGGCATGTGACCAATCGACACATTTCATGGTTATTTCACGTTCTCTGTGTACGTGCCCATCCAACAGGACTAGAGGGAGTAGGAGAGAAACTGAAAAAGTGCACATCTATACCACTGGTTTACACACATTTTGGTGCCTTAAATTGTATAGCTGTTCTTGGGTAACTTTGTGTTGCCAAGAGAGGCAGAGGCACAACAAGAGAAATGATGCTGGATGGATTGAGACGGTGGCAGGGAGGAATATCATCAGCAGAGGTGATCCAGAACACCAAAAACCGAGATTTGTGGAGAGCCATGAACGCCTACGCCAGCTGGCAGAGCGCTTGATGATGATCATTCCAAACATGCAATCAGATTTTTTATATCAGCTGTAAGTTTTGAGATAACTAAGAATGAATTTCTTAGGCAATTGTTATGTACAAGCCGAGAGTTAGGTGCCTTCATATAAAACCCCAAAATTGTATTAAAACGTTATCACTAGCATCTTTTAATCTATAGTCAACATACAATAAGCCTCTTTTCGAGGACTTCCTGGATTATGGTATGCCCGGAAATTCACGCTTAAAGATCCAACAGTAGTCTGCCATCATGTGGGCATCCCAAAGTGCCGGGTATCTCTCTTCCATTGCGTTAATATGTTTGTGAAATCTCTCACCTTGCTCCCCACTGAAGTCACCAAGATTCTCGGGGAAGAAATGTAAATGGTTATGGAGATTCTATGCTCATGTTGCATCCAAGTTTACAAAAACTCGACAGCCTGTTTTCAACTAATTCAGAATAGTTATCAGCTTTAAACTTACCCAGAAATTTTTGCACAACTAAAATAAATGATGACCATGCTGTGGACACTGGTTATGTTCATCTAATCAATAAAATTTGGATCGTTCATTAACTTCCCAATTTGAGGTTCATCATTCAAAAATTCCAGCGTTACGTTTGTCTATGCTAAATTCCGAAAAAAAAACTTTCTGCATAAGCAATTAAAACAGGTATCATCTTTGTTCAGTGCTTTCATAAATTGCTTCATCAAAGCTTGTAATGGAGACAGTAGAATGCTTTTTCGATCAATGCGAGGCTTGTTGACAATATTTTTTTCTCCAACTTTAAATTTACCCCCAAAGGGCCACTGTTTCTTTGTCCTGCGCGTATCTTTCGCCCTGCTATCCCACAAACAAATACAGAATGGATATTTGGTGAATCCCTTTTGGCTAGCCCAGCAAGAAGTTCGTCATTTTAAGATCCACACAAAAAATTCACTTATATTCTAAATACTTGGTTGTTGTTTTTTTTTTTTTCAAGAACTGCCTTATTGTAGTATACCCCTCCTTTATTTTAGTAGAATTAGCAATTGTAATTGAGCCATATTTGTTACCATTGTGTAAGAGAACACCTTTCAAACTTCTTTTAGAGCTGTCAATGAAAAGTCGCCACTCATCTGGTGTATAACTTACACCCATTTCGTTTACAAGACACCCCAGATTAGTACAAAACGCAAGGTTGTTTTCTTGACAAAAGAATGGAAGAAACCATTGCTCTGTGATGCAATAACATGTAACGAATCAGCAGTCAGTAATTATTTTGTTTCCAATCTTGAAGCCAAAAGTTCTAAAGGTTCATTGAACAAAATTTGATGGAACTGAAGTGAAGCTGTGGAAATGTAAACAATATAAAATAACACAAAGTAAGGAGGCTGAGTGGTCTCGAGGTATGGTGTCCGCCTCGAGTGCTGGAGGTCCCGGGTTCAGGCACCGGTGAGGACCGGGATTTATTTAAAAAATACACCTGGACTTCCAGTAATAAAATTTCACCTGGTCTCTGGGTAGTGAGATCGGACGCTGCAACGGAGTTCGTGCATTGAGCTGAGTTTCTCCAGACTCAGTTTTGAGTTAGGAGGAAAACGGAGCACTTATGGGTTAAACCGTGTGCCGTGATGTTGATCCAACTACTAAACTAAACTAAACTAAAGTAATGCAGCTTTTCAGAACAGAATTAGAATACAGCCTGGGGCTCTGAGATAAGTAACAACATTGTTTTCATATTTCATGTTTGCTTCATTGCTCTCATTTTTTTTCCATCTGTTTATTCTCCTCACCCCGTCCTTAAGCCTTAGTGTAGTCACCGGAGGCTCTTCTCCGTGACTGTATGTTGTGTTTTGTGTATGTATTTGTTTACTAACGAAGGCTTGTCGCCGTAATGTCCTGTATGTTTCGTAATTCTGTTCTATAAAGCTGCATTACTTTGTGTTATTTTATATTGTGAAGAATGTTTGGAAAGATATAGATCTTGGATTAGATCATGTAGTTCAAGCTGGTCGACGTGTTGTCACTTGTCGTTCAACATGCCACTGCTGTCTCATCTTATAGCAGCGAATCCGAAATCTGACTGAAATTTGAATTGTTATGTCATCTCCTCGTGGAACAGGTCGTGAAGTAGAATCTAAACGTGGATATTTCCATCAATTCCTTTAATATTTACAACACAGACATAACAGTCATCATAGTGGTTCTCGGGCTCTCTAAAAACAATTGCAATTCCAAATTTTAAACATTTTCTTTTCCCACAAGCCCACTGCCGCGGTGTTCAACATAAGGTTTGCAAACAAAATATGAGGCGGCCACGACTTGTCCTGGTCACCTAGTTTTAATTTAAAGTAAGCAAAGTGCCTTTTTCACAAAAACAGTAATGTAGTTCCTATGTTCTTCTTTCAAAGTGTACTCTCCACAAATATAATCAAGTAAATCAGGTAAAAGAAAATATGCTGTTGTTGAAGATGACGTCATTCTGTGTTAGAAGTGTCAAACATAGCATATTAACATGAATGCAGTGGGTTAAACATCTGAAGAAAAGGCAGTTCTTGGTAGATTCTTGGAAAACCAAAACTATAAGTAAACAAAAATGTAAGTAAACAAAACTATAAGTAAATAAAACTATAAGTAAACAAAACTGTAAGTAAACAAAACTATAAGTAAACAAAACTATAAGTAAACAAAACTGTAAGTAAACAAAACTGTAAGTAAACAGAACATACTGGAATACTAATAAATAAATACACAAATGTTTGTATATAAAAAAACTAGAGCTGCTACAGACAATTAATGTGATATTTGTATGCTGCAGACATAATTTATGCAACCATCGCGTGTAACATGTTGGCACCAAAAACATTTTGTGTGTCTGAAAGGCTGTGCAATCTGGAAGATAATACTCTTTTGTAAATATAAAGTGTATACGTACACACTGTCGTGTCTTCCTTTAAAGTGTCGTCCCTGGAGTGAGGGGAGTCAACACCCACATTATAATTTTTTTTTTTCCTATCAATATCCTGGAGAATCCACCAGCTTCCGTCCAACACACTCCCTCACTTCATGGACACCTTTTCCTCTCTCTATCACTGTCGTACTATGCCCCCTCTCATTCTTCCCCAAGCAACATATTCAACAACTCTTGCTTCTAAATATTAATAAAGATTAATTTATTAAAAGAAAAGTGTAATGTATGTGAGACGTGTATGCGAAGAAAATGTGTGATGTGTTCTATAACGTGTGTAGGATCGGACCCTCAGATAATAGCATAGTCAGTTCATCCTTGCAAGGACACACCACAGCACGTTAAGTCAGAACAAGTCCATCTCACCCAGTACTGTATCTCTCCTGCCGGACACCGACTGTCATCTGTAGCTACCTGGTAATCCATCTTCCTGATCATCCGAAATAGATACTGTTTGTAAATTACAGCTGATCATGGACCGGTTGCACACTACACATAAGTTCCTATCGTTCCTAAAAATTGTACGAATCCTTTGTTGGGTGTACTTAGGTATCACTGTTATTGTTAATATACTTGATCTTAACTAGTGTCTATAACGTCTCACGTCTGATGTCTTTGGTAATATTTCACTGGAATCTATCACACGATGTGACTTACATTTTAATGTTCTCGTTCCTTTAACAATGTTTGTATGATGTGTGACATATCAACAATCATCACCCATCCTAGATGAACCTTAACACACAGGAGTCGTTATATTGGTTGGCTCTTCTGAGTCATGTTATGGTGAACCCTCCTGATTATGAGTCCAGCGTAAACATAATACCATCTTTCTTCTCGGGGGTTATTCGTTTTCCGTCAGACAGCATTTGAGTGTCCAACTGGTGTTCTTCCAATTGGAGTTGCACTTCTTCAAAACCAGTGTTGAACTTCCTCGTTACTGGCATGGAACCTGTTAGAGAAACAACACATCTGGTGATAGCACTAGTTACTGATCCTACCGGCTGAGTGTAGGACTATTGCCTTGCTCTGTTATTTCTCAGCTAACTAAACTCTGTCATAGAGCCTAGTAGCTCCTCACCTACGTCCGAATCAGGCTATGACAAGGAAAGACCCATAAACAGAGTGCAAAGCTTCAGTGGGCAGGCCACTGAAAGATCCCCCCATTGGACACTTTCCCCATCTCCCAACCCATCTTAAATCTCTCCAAATATCACCCCGCTATCCTATTCATCCTAGCAGAGCCAATTATCACTTCACTACTCTAGTTTTAACAAGACTACTGCCTATATTAATTAGGCCTAAATAGGCTATATTAACTACCTTATGCAAACCCGCCTCATTCCTGGATGGCTACTACACTTTGCCATAACGACACATGCTAGTTAATTTTTAATTAATCTAACACTGTAGAGCTCTCCAACAAAACACGTCAATCCTAATCCACTGTTTGAGTTACACTAGTTGTCCCCAAATCGGGTTTTTGGCAAACGCCTAAAATTGGTCACGTGACGTTATTCTTGATGTCTACACAGGTGTTATTTTGGGCAGATCCTCCATTGTCAGGAATCTATCTCCCCTGGCTTAATCAATGTCAGATTCGTCCTTCCATGTTTTGACATCCAAAACACGCTAGCGAGTTACTGTTCCATTGGCACCTTGCCGTCTTGACAGACGATAGTTTGTGCTTTAAAAAGGCATAATAACTTTTAACTATGGCGGTAGCGAGTGTGACTGATAAGGCCAATTTGCGCTGTAAATGTTCGTTCACAGTGGGTGCATGTGAACACGTGGTCATTTCCACCATCATGCACCATCTTACGTCTCAAACGCTTGGTGTGTGACTTTTCTGCAATAATTTTCTCCTTTGACTTTATTCCATTTCTGATATTTGCCCTCCATGCAACACGTTCAGCGGCGACTTGCTCCCAATGTGCATTATCAATGCCTGTATCAATCATGTCCCGCTTACACACATCTTTGTATCGTAGTAGAGGCCGACCCTGAGATCTCTTACCCATCTGTAATTCACCAAAAAAGATATCCTTTGGTATTCTACCATCATCCATCCTCCTAAGATGTCCTATCCATCTAAGTCTACGAAGACTGAGCATGGAATAAACTGTCACACAACCTGATCTTTCCAATACTTCAGTATTTGTGATTTTGTCTTGCCACTTAATACCAAGAATTCTTCGCAGACACCGCATATGAAAGCTGTTTAAATTGTTCTCTTGGTGTGAGTAAGTTGTCCAGGTTTCACTGCCATAGAGAAGAGTACTAAGGACACAGGCTTGATAGACAAGGACTTTTGTTTTGGCAGTAAGCTTATTGTTCTCCCAGACTCTTTTTCTTAACCTGTTCATTGTTGTTGCTGCCTTACCAATCCGGATGTTGATTTCCTGATCTAGGGATAATTTGCTATTTACCACTGATCCTAGATATGTAAAATGGTCTACTATCTCTAGTTCGGCGTCGTCAATAAAGATTGATGGTACCTCATGTGCACCTTGTGACATAATCTGTGTCTTCTTTTTGCTAATTGTTAAACCAAATTCAGAACAAGCATTGGAGAATGCAGATAGTAGACATTGCAATTCTTCCTCAGAGTGGGTCGTAACTGCAGCATCATCTGCAAAAAGCAACTCTCTGATCAGTACCCTCCTAATTTTGGTCTTAGCCTTCAATCTCTGAGCATTGTAGAGGCCGCCATCTGAGCGTGAGTGAATGTATATACCACCATCCTGATCACGAAATGCATATTTCAGTAGAAGTGAAAAGTATATTCCAAAGAGGGTGGGAGCTAGTACACAACCTTGCTTAACTCCACTCTTGATTTCAAATTCTTCAGAAGTTGCACCATCAAACTTGATTATACCCTTCATGCCTGTGTGGAACGATTCCACAATGGACAGAAGAGTTGGTGGGCAGCCAATCTTCTTTAGTGCCTTGAACAGACCCTCACGACTGACCAAATCAAATGCCTTTGTGAGGTCGATGAAGGCAATAAACAGTGGTTGATTCTGTTCACGGCATTTTTCTTGCATTTGTCGCAATGAGAATATCATATCAGTGGTAGACCGTTCTGTCGAAAGCCACACTGTGATTCGGGGTAGACTTGATCTCCTAGGACTTGAAGTCTGCGCAGAACAATTCTGGCAAATACTTTTCCAACAATACACAGAAGTGAGATACCCCTATAGTTGTTGCAGTCGCTCCGATCGCCCTTGTTCTTGTACAGTGTTATGATGCTTGAATTTTTGAAATCCTGTGGGACTTGTCCTTCACGCCAGCATAGCTCTATTAGCTGGTGGATCTGTATAGTGAGTGTGTCTTGCCCACTCCTGATAACCTCTATTGGAATCCCATCCTTACCTGGAGCCTTGCCAGATGCAAGTTCATTTATAGCACACTTAACTTCTGTTATGGTGGGAAGTGTGTCCAGGTGGTCAAGAGTTGGTAGAGCCTCTATGGCGTTGAGGGCATCATCCGCTAGTATGGTCCCAACAACAGTTTTCAATAACAAGCCGCCAATCTTCTGTCGAGTGGTGACAATCACAGCCGCCATTTCGCCTGATGTCCGGAAACTCTAAATGACAGACGGGACTGTTTCATGTCCCGAGCCGGCAAATTATACTTGGATCTGACTGTTTATGAACTGTCAAAGTGGTGTATTGATTCATCTCACTTACCATCGAATGTTCCTATTTTTCCGACCAGATGTGAACACGTGCAGCTGCAACCCAGACTGTTTTTTCTGTATTTGTTGAAACAACCTGTGGCCTCGAACATGTCGCCAATCCGAACGCCTTTTATTGTCATCACTGGTTAATCACGGTGGTCTATTTTGTGACATAGGCCCCCTCTTAAGAGAGTAGTCCATCTCACTCTTCTCTACCGTGAGTTCAATCCAGATGATTAATTCCTCTTCTTCAGGAGCTGGGTGTCTTGACAAGAAGTCCGCTCCAACATTTTCCTTCCCAGGAATGTACTCCACTGTGAAAGTATAAGGTTGAAGTAACAACGACCACCACATCAAACGGGCGTTGAGCTTCTGAGAAGTAGCCAGGAACATCAGGGGCTGATGATCCGACTGGACCCGAAACTTAACTCCATACAAATAGGACTGGAATTTTTGCACTGCCCATACGAGAGACAAGCACTCTCTCTCTCTCGAAGGTTGAATAATTCCTCTCAGTCTGGAAAAGTTTCTTACTTGCGTATGCTACAGGTTTCAAAACCGAAGCATCGTCTTTTCCTTCCTGTAACAAGGCTGCCCCAATCCCAATCACACTCGCATCCGTTCTCAACACAAATGGTTTGGAAAGGTCAGGGAGCTGTAATACAGGTTTGCTGACCAAGGCCTCCTTTAACTGGCTATAGGCAGTCTCACATTCTGGTGTCCAAATTATTTGGTCCGGGAATCCCTTTTTCAAGGTTTCCGTCAATGGAGCTCCCAGTTCAGTGAAATGTGGGATAAATTTGTGGTAGAACCCACACAACGAGAGAAAAGATCGCACATCCTTCTTCGTTTTTGGCCTTGGTGCATTACTGATTTTCTCCAGGTTCTTCTCTTCTGGGACAATGTGTCCTGGAGTGATGGTGTGACCTAGAAATTCCAGAGTCTGGTAACCAATCATGCACTTGGTTGGACGAGCGGTAAGCCCTTCTTCCTTGAGTCTATTAAACACTCTCTCCAAGGATTGCAAGTGGTCATCCAAGCTGTCACTGGAAATCAGAATATCATCCATGAATGAGATGATGGCCGGATCCTGTAAAGGATCTAGTAAAGTCCTCATCATGCGTGTAAACACACTGGGTGCATTGCTGAGTCCAAAGGGCATGACCTTGAATTCGTAGTGTCCACTGGGTGTACTGAAAGCCAACAGTGGTCGAATCTCCGGTTTGACTGGTATCTGATAGTAACCCCGACTCAGATCCACCTTTGAAAAGTACCGAGCCTTATGGAGCCTAGCGAATAACTGCGTTGGATTCGGCAAAGGTTCCACCTGAAATTGTGTATGACTGTTCAGAAGTCGGTAGTCTATACACAACCGGTGTTCTCCACTAGGTTTCCGTAACAAAACTACCCCTGCATTGTATGGGGATGTGGAGGGTGCAATCACGTCATCCTCCAGCAGCTTTTTGTATTTCCTCCTCCAGGGCTTTTTCTTTAGAGAATGGCACTGGGTAAACCTTCTGGCGAACCGGCTCCTGTGTGGTCAAAGTCATCTCGAATTCAACCAACCTTGTTCGTCCTGGTTTATCAGTCAGTATCTCCTTATGAGACTTGAGAACCTGGGTTATCTTTTCCCTCTCCTGGGAGGTCAGATCAGGGTTCACTTGCACATCCCTATAGGTTTCCTGGTGTACCAAGGGATATTCCCTGCCCTCGTTGGTTCCCACTTCCGTCTCCACTGCAACCGCCATTGCCATGAGGTGAGCTGCCTTGTCTCCCGGTCTCTCTTCGTACTTCCGCAAGAGATTGATATGGAAAATCTTCGACTTTCCCCGGATCCGGATCTGATAGTTGGTTCTGGATATCACCCTTTCCACGGGAAATGGTCCTTGCCAACCTATCTCCAGTTTGTTGTTTCCCGTAGGGAGTAGCGACAAGACTTTATCTCCCACCTCTAGAGATCTTTCTTTAGACCTACGGTTGTAGTAAGCCGCATGTCTTTTCCTGGCCCTTTTCAAGTTTTGATTTGCCAGAGTCCATCCCTTGTGGAGTTTTTCTTTCAGTTCCTCCACGTATTTATAGGAAGAGATCACTTCTTCTGACGTCCCCTCTGCAGTCCAACTCCTCAACATGGCTTCCAACTGTCCTTTGATTGGACGACCAAACAGCAACGTAGCGGGTGGTAGTCCGGTTGAGCCATGAGGAACTTCCCTATAGGCAAAGAGTGCTGCTGGGATATATTCATCCCACCATTCAGGTTTTTCCTGTGCCAGTTTCCTGAGCATTGTCATCAACGTGCCGTTGAAACGCTCTACTTGCCCATTGGCTTGAGGGTGGTAAGGGCTGGTATGTATGTGGTTAGAATGGAATACCCTAAATACCTCCTCCATGAGTTTTCCACAAAACTGGGACCCATTGTCCGTCAGAATTTGATCAGGGAAGCCTAATCTGGTAAAGGCCTCCATCAGTGCGTTCGCCACTCGTTTCGAGTCAATCGTGGTCAACGGTATGGCTTCACCCCACATTGTACAGCAATCCACCATTGTGAGTATATACATGTTCCTCTTCCTAGTCCTGGGAAGTGGACCTACGATATCGATGGCCACCCTCTCGAAAGGAGAGTTCATGATGGGCATCTCACCCAAGACCACCGGTGCTGTCCAGTGTTTTGGTGCCACCCTCTGGCACTCAGGGCATGACTTCACATACCGACGCACATCATCTGTCATTCCCGGCCAATAGTAATGGCAGGAAATTCGCTGCATGGTGGCGGCAATACCCATGTGTCCACTAAAGGAGATGGTATGCCCCATATGAAGAATATGGGGCCGGTGAGCTTTCGGAACGACCAACTTACCCTATAGGTTGTCTCCCCTTCCTGCTCTCCTGTAGAGTATCCTATTCTTCATGTAGTACTGCCCGCGTCCTGGTGGATCAGCACTTCTCTGCAGCTTTTTGTAGCAAGGACGTAAAGTATCATCCTCATTCTGGGCAGTTCGTAGCTCCCCCGGCAGTGGGTTAGTCACAATTGCTTCTGCCTCTTCCGTTCTCGTCTGAGAGCGAGTCTGAATTGCTCCCATATGGATTGGCTCCCTGGGCATTCCCAGAAAGACATACCGGCAACCGAGGATTACTGGAAAAATGGGATCGGTCAATACAGCGGCCTTGATGGTGCCGATGACATACCTTGACCGAATCTCCACATTAGCAATGGGCAACTTCATGGCCACAGCACTCTTCTGTGCAGGCTGTATCTCCATGGTCTCACCTGTGAATTGTTCTGGATGTACCAGATCCGCAGAAATCACGGCCTCCCCGTCCAGTCCTGTGTCGTACAAACACTCCGCTTGACGACCGTTAACCTCTACCAATTCCACTACAGGTGGTTTTTCCTGGTCTGGAGTCTCTTCCTCGGCCTCGACCTGTTCGGTGGGCTCCACCTTAGGTTTCCAGGGGCACACGACGAATTGAGTGTCTCCTGACTTTCCCCTGCAGTCAATAGCATTGTGCGTATTCGACCTGCAGTGGTTGCACCATTTCCCTGTCCTAGATTTTCTAGTGCCGGACTTGAGTGAGCTCTCCTGGTGGAGAGCTTCCTTGTTGACCTTGGCATTTTCAGTGACAACCTCCTTGGAAGTCACTTGACATGCTGCGAAGTGAGAGCTCTTAGCCTTCGATTTGCAGTCCCTCGTATTGTGAGAGGGTGACTTACAAATTGAACACCACTTCTCCGACCACGGTCGTTTTGGTGTAGAGCTTGAAGTGCTCTTGCTTCCCTCCTTCTTCTTCTCTCAACTATCCTCTGATTTTTGCACATAAGGTTCCCCCTTTTTGGTTCCCGAGTTTTTGGCTTTCTTCTTGTCATGTTTCTCCTGACTTTTGGTGTTGGTTGAAAGGTTGTCCCCTGCCTCCCCATGTACCTCGACGAACCGTTCTGCTAATTTTGTCACGAGGTCAATACGTTCCGCTCCTTGCTCTCCCAAGAATGTCCTGAGCGGTTTTGACATTTGCTTCTTCAGCTGGTCGACCACCATGAGCTCTTCCAGACTCTCATAGTCATGTGCAAACCCAGCCAAATCCATCCACTTATGGAGATAGGATTTTAGACGCAAACTGTAGGCATGGCAAACAACTCCCCCGGTTCTCGTTTCGCTGCTGAAAATTTTTTACGGTAGGTATGTGACGTAACCTCGAATCGTTTCAGCAGAGCCGTCTTCAATTCGTCGTAATTGTTCTCATGTCCTGGTGGCAGGCGAGAATAAACCTCGTAGCCGGTCCCGCGTAAACACTGGGATAGCTTAAGACACCATTTGTCACGGTCCAGACCCATAGCAACAGACATGGCCTCGAAGCGTTGAAGGTACTGGTCAATCTTCTCTTTGTCCTCCTCGTAGACCGCTAAAGGAAACTTCATAGCATGGTAACTATGCCCACCTATTGGGGTTGAGCCTGAGGCGGAGGAACCTCCAACTGCTCCCTCAGTTTCCCCATTAGATTGCCTCTTGAGCTCGAGTTCCCGCATCCGGTACTCGTGCTCCCTTTTCTGTGCTTCCTGTTCAGCTTCTAATTTCTTAGCAGCCTGTTCAGCTTCAAGTTTCTTAGCTTCTTGTTCCAACTCCATCCTTGTCAAATCCAACTCAGCCTTTCGATCTTCCCTTTCTGCTTGACGATACTCTCTCTCCAATTCCTGTATGTAATCCGTTAGAGCAGAACCCGACAATCCCATTTCTTCCCCCTTTGCCCTTAGTTCTGCAGTGGTTAGTTTCGGAGAGGCCATTTTACATAGAGGTAAGCTAGCAGGTTGAGTATAATTTAACTGCCAACTAATATATAGATATATGAACAAGTACTATAAATCTATATATGCCCCACATCCAGCACACCACAACACAATCACTCAGTGACAAGAGTAGAATCAGGACCACAGACCTATGCAGACGTGTGAAGTGTGAACAGTTAAGATATTTGTCCTAACCCCTATCCACATTCACTCTAGCTGGATTCTCCAGTATGATATCTCCGTCTTATAACTAAGGATCCCGTGTCAAAGGACACCGTTGTCAGAGGCTCCCACTGTCAAAGTATCCTGCTTGCAGGATATCTCACTGTTCAAGGATCACGATTACGAGAGATCCCGCTGTCCATGGATCACTTTTACGAGAGATCTCGCTGTCCAAAGATCACGTTTACGAGAGATACCGCTGTCCAAAGATCCCGTTTACGAGAGATCCCGCTGTCCAAAGATCCCGTTTACGAGCCCCCAATAATGTCGTGTCTTCCTTTAAAGTGTCGTCCCTGGAGTGAGGGGAGTCAACACCCACATTATAATTTTTTTTCCTATCAATATCCTGGAGAATCCACCAGCTTCCGTCCAACACACTCCCTCAGTTCATGGACACATTTTCCTCTCTCTATCACTGTCGTACTATGCCCCCTCTCATTCTTCCCCAAGCAACATATTCAACAACTCTTGCTTCTAAAAATTAATAAAGATTAATTTATTAAAAGAAAAGTGTAATGTATGTGAGACGTGTATGCGAAGAAAATGTGTGATGTGTTCTATAACGTGTGTAGGATCGGACCCTCAGATAATAGCATAGTCAGTTCATCCTTGCAAGGACACACCACAGCACGTTAAGTCAGAACAAGTCCATCTCACCCAGGGCTGTATCCCTCCTGCCGGACACCGACGGTCATCTGTAGCTACCTGGTAATCCATCTTCCTGATCATCCGAAATAGATACTGTTTGTAAATTACAGCTGATCATGGACCGGTTGCACACTACACATAAGTTCCTATCGTTCCTAAAAATTGTACGAATCCTTTGTTGGGTGTACTTAGGTATCACTGTTATTGTTAATATACTTGATCTTAACTAGTGTCTATAACGTCTCACGTCTGATGTCTTTGGTAATATTTCACTGGAATCTATCACACGATGTGACTTACATTTTAATGTTCTCGTTCCTTTAACAATGTTTGTATGATGTGTGACATATCAACAATCATCACCCATCCTAGGTGAACCTTAACACACAGGAGTCGTTATATTGGTTGGCTCTTCTGAGTCATGTTATGGTGAACCCTCCTGATTATGAGTCCAGCGTAAACATAATACCATCTTTCTTCTCGGGGGTTATTCGTTTTCCGTCAGAAAGCATTTGAGTGTCCAACTGGTGTTCTTCCAATTGGAGTTGCACTTCTTCAAAACCAGTGTTGAACTTCCTCGTAACTGGCAGGGAACCTGTTAGAGAAACAACACATCTGGTGATAGCACTAGTCACTGATCCTACCGGCTGAGTGTAGGCCTATTGCCTTGCTCTGTTATTTCTCAGCTAACTAAACTCTGTCATAGAGCCTAGTAGCTCCTCACCTACGTCCGAATCAGGCTATGACAAGGAAAGACCCATAAACAGAGTGCAAAGCTTCAGTAGGGCAGGCCACTGAAAGATCCCCCCATTGGACACTTTCCCCATCTCCCAACCCATCTTAAATCTCTCCAAATATCACCCGCTATCCTATTCATCCTAGCAGAGCCAATTATCACTTCACTACTCTAGTTTTAACAAGACTACTGCCTATATTAATTAGGCCTAAATAGGCTATATTAACTACCTTATGCAAACCCGCCTCATTCCTGGATGGATACTATACTTTGCCATAACGACACATGCTAGTTAATTTTTAATTAATCTAACACTGTAGAGCTCTCCAACAAAACACGTCAATCCTAATCCACTGTTTGAGTTACACTAGTTGTCCCCAAATCGGGTTATTGGCAAACGCCTAAAATTGGTCACGTGACGTTATTCTTTATGTCTACACAGGTGTTATTTTGGGCAGATCCTCCATTGTCAGGAATCTATCTCCCCTGGCTTAATCAATGTCAGATTCGTCCTCCCATGTTTTGACATCCAAAACACGCTAGCGAGTTACTGTATGGTCCCAACAACAGTTTTCAATAACAAGCCGCCAATCTTCTGTCGAGTGGTGACAATCACAGCCGCCATTTCGCCTGATGTCGGGAAACTCTAAATGACAGACGGGACTGTTTCATGTCCCGAGCCGGCAAATTCTACTTGGATCTGACTGTTTATGAACTGTCAAAGTGGTGTATTGATTCATCTCACTCACCATCGAATGTTCCTATTTTTCCGACCAGATGTGAACACGTGCAGCTGCAACCCAGACTGTTTTTTCGGTATTTGTTGAAACAACCTGTGGCCTCGAACATGTCGCCAATCCGAACGCCTTTTATTGTCATCACTGGTTAATCACGGTGGTCTATTTTGTGACACACACTCACATACAAACAAACACACCCAACAACACTACAAAAGCAACAAGTCAGTGATGAACTAATGCAACCAGAGCTGTTGACTTGCAGGTCACACTACCGACCGGTGGCCGGCTGGTGGCACAGATAACATACAGACAATCCATCAACGTGTGGTTCTATCCTGGACATGCGGACTTCAATTCTACTCAAGGTTTGTGCTGACACATGTGTACAGCTGGTCTGTCAGTCCGTGGTCCCAGAACATCTCTGGCTCAGCGCCATTGTCTGTATTAGTGTGTGTTTGTTGTCTGTGAGTTGCTGCAACACTGATTGTGTCTGTATCAGTGTGTGTTTGTTGTCTGTGAGCTAGCCGCACATACATTCATTATGTCTGTATCAGTGTATGTTTATTGTCTGTGAGCTAGCCGCAACATTCATTGTCTGTATCAGTCTGTGTTTATTGTCTGTGAGCTCGCCGCAACATTGATTGTGTCTGTGTCAGTGTGTGTTTGTTGTCTGTGAGCTGCCGACGGCTGTAGTCGCAACATTCATCGAGTCACTGGCGATTGTGTTGTTGTCAAGCTGTTCATCTTCACGTCTGGTTGATTGACTTAGCACCACATACACAACATCTACATTTCCTTATCCCCTGAAGTCTTCTTTTGTTCATTCATCCGTTACCTTCGCCGAGCCTTCAAGTTTCCTGTCTTCTATCCTCTTTACTTTCTGCATGTCGCGATGTCTGTCTCAATATCCGCCTCCATATCTGTCTCGATATTCGTCTCCATGTCTGTCTCGATGTCTGTCACGATATCCGTCTTAATGTCTGTCTCGATATCCGTCTCCATATCTGTCTCGATATCCGTCTCCATGTCTGTCTCGATGTCTGTCAGTTTGATTCTGCTTTCCATCCTGTGTACACTACCAAGTATATTGCCTTGAGCAGATTGGCACCGGAGTCATCATTGCCATTACATTGAGCAGGTTGGCACCGGATTCATCATTACCAGGTATTGCTTTGAACGGTTTGACACTTGTGTCATAATCATTGTCTCAGTGATTACCGGCGAGGACATCGTTGACGTCCATAATTATTATATGTGTACAGTTACTCCATGATTATTATATGTGTACAGTTACAACATGATTATTATATGTGTACAGTTACAACATGATTATTATATGTGTACAGTTACTCCAAGATTATTATATGTGTACAGTTACAACATGATTATTATATGTGTACAGTTACTCCATGATTATTATATGTGTACAGTTACTCCATGATTATTATATGTGTACAGTTACAACATGATTATTATATGTGTACAGTTACAACATGATTATTATATGTGTACAGTTACAACATGATTATTATATGTGTACAGTTACAACATGATTATTATATGTGTACAGTTACATCATGATTATTATATGTGTACAGTTACAACATGATTATTATAGGTGTACAGTTAATCACATGATTATATGTGTACAGTTACAACATGATTATTATATGTGTACAGTTACAACATGATTATTATATGTGTACAGTACAACATGATTATATATATGTGTACAGTACTCCATGATTATTATATGTGTACAGTTACAACACCATTATTATATGTGTACAGTTACTCCATGATTATTATATGTGTACCAGTTACAACATAATTATTATATGTGTTCAGTTACAACATGATATTATATGTGTACAGTTACTCCATGAGTTATTATATGTAGTACAGTTACTACATGATTATTATATGGTGTACAGTTACAATATGATTATTATATGTGTACAGTTACAACATGATTATTATATGTGTACAGTTACAACATGATATTATATGTGTACAGTTACAACATGATTATTATATGTGTACAGTTACAACATGATTATTATATGTGTACATTTACTCCATGATTATTATATGTGTTCAGTTACAACATGATTATTATATGTGTACAGTTACTCCATGATTATTATATGTGTACAGTTATAACATGATTATTATATGTGTACTGTTACTCCATCATTATTATATGTGTACAGTTAATACATAATTATTATATGTGTACAGTTACAACATAATTATTAAATGTGTACAGTTACAACATAATTATTATATGTGTACAGTTACAACATGATTATTATATGTGTACAGTTACTACATGATTATTATATGTGTACAGTTACTCCAAGATTATAATATGTGTACAGTTACAACATGATTATTATATGTGTACAGTTACAACATGATTATTATATGTGTACAGTTACTCCAAGATTATTATATGTGTACAGTTACAACATGATTATTATATGTGTACAGTTACTCCACGATTATTATATGTGTACAGTTACTCCATGATTATTATATGTGTACAGTTACAACATGATTATTATATGTGTACAGTTACAACATGATTATTATATGTGTACAGTTACAACATGATTATTATATGTGTACAGTTACAACATGATTATTATATGTGTACAGTTACATCATGATTATTATATGTGTACAGTTACAACATGATTATTATATGTGTACAGTTACAACATGATTATTATATGTGTACAGTTACAACATGATTATTATATGTGTACATTTACAACATGATTATTATATGTGTACAGTTACAACATGATTATTATATGTGTACAGTTACAACATGATTATTATATGTGTACAGTTACTCCATGATTATTATATGTGTACAGTTACAACACCATTATTATATGTGTACAGTTACTCCATGATTATTATATGTGTACAGTTACAACATAATTATTATATGTGTTCAGTTACAACATGATTATTATATGTGTACAGTTACTCCATGATTATTATATGTGTACAGTTACTACATGATTATTATATGTGTACAGTTACAATATGATTATTATATGTGTACAGTTACAACATGATTATTATATGTGTACAGTTACAACATGATTATTATATGTGTACAGTTACAACATGATTATTATATGTGTACAGTTACAACATGATTATTATATGTGTACATTTACTCCATGATTATTATATGTGTTCAGTTACAACATGATTATTATATGTGTACAGTTACTCCATGATTATTATATGTGTACAGTTATAACATGATTATTATATGTGTACTGTTACTCCATCATTATTATATGTGTACAGTTAATACATAATTATTATATGTGTACAGTTACAACATAATTATTAAATGTGTACAGTTACAACATAATTATTATATGTGTACAGTTACAACATGATTATTATATGTGTACAGTTACTACATGATTATTATATGTGTACAGTTACTCCAAGATTATAATATGTGTACAGTTACAACATGATTATTATATGTGTACAGTTACAACATAATTATTATATGTGTACAATTACAACATAATTATTAAATGTGTACAGTTACAACATGATTATTATATGTGTACAGTTACAACATAATTATTATATGTGTACAGTTAATCCATGATTATTATATGTGTACTGTTAATCCATGATTATTATATGTGTACTGTTACTCCATGATTATTATATGTGTACAGTTACTCCACGATTATTATATGTGTACAGTTACTCCATGATTATTATATGTGTACTGTTACTCCATGATTATTATATGTGTACTGTTACTCCATAATTATTATATGTGTACAGTTACAACGTGATTATTATATGTGTACAGTTATAACATGATTATTATATGTGTACAGTTACTCCACGATTATTATATGTGTACAGTTACAACATGATTATTATATGTGTACAGTTATAACATGATTATTATATGTGTACAGTTACTCCACGATTGTTATATGTGTACAGTTATAACATGATTATTATATGTGTACAGTTATAACATGATTATTATATGTGTACAGTTACTCCACGATTATTATATGTGTACAGTTATAACATGATTATTATATGTGTACAGTTATAACATGATTATTATATGTGTACAGTTACTCCACGATTGTTATATGTGTACAGTTATAACATGATTATTATATGTGTACAGTTATAACATGATTATTATATGTGTACAGTTACTCCACGATTATTATATGTGTACAGTTACTCCACGATTATTATATGTGTACTGTTACAACATGATTATTATATGTGTACAGTTACTCCACGATTATTATATGTGTACAGTTACTCCATGATTATTATATGTGTACAGTTATAACATGATTATTATATGTGTACAGTTACTCCACGATTATTATATGTGTACAGTTATAACATGATTATTATATGTGTACAGTTATAACATGATTATTATATGTGTACAGTTACTCCACGATTATTATATGTGTACAGTTATAACATGATTATTATATGTGTACAGTTATAACATGATTATTATATGTGTACAGTTACTCCATGATTGTTATATGTGTACAGTTATAACATGATTATTATATGTGTACAGTTATAACATGATTATTATATGTGTACAGTTACTCCACGATTATTATATGTGTACAGTTACTCCACGATTATTATATGTGTACTGTTACTACATGATTATTATATGTGTACAGTTACTCCACGATTATTATATGTGTACAGTTACTCCACGATTATTATATGTGTACAGTTATAACATGATTATTATATGTGTACAGTTATAACATGATTATTATATGTGTACAGTTACTCCATGATTATTATATGTGTACTCTTACTACATGATTATTATATGTGTACTGTTACTAAATGATTACTATATGATGCTTATATGTGCACAGTTTATCTATAATATTTATATATGTACAGTTCACTTGTTGATGTTTATATATGCACAGTTCATCCATGCTTGTTTATATTTGCACTCTTCATCCATGGTGTTTATATGTGTACACTTCATCCATGGTGTTTATATGTGTACATTTCATCCATGGTGTTTATATGTGTACATTTCACGCATGATCATTATATGTATACAGTTCATCCAAGATGTTTATGTGTGCTAATTTCATCCATGATGTTTATATTTGTACAGTTTATCTAATATGTCTATATGTATGCTCATTAATTCATTATGTTTAAATGTGTGCTTTCATCCATTATCGTTGCTTGTGTACATTTCATCCATGATGTTTATATGTGTACAATTTATCCCTGATGTTTATATGTGTACAGTTCACCTAATATGGTTATATGGGCAAATGCTATCTCTGATGTTTCTATATGTAAAGCAAATCTAAGATGTTTATATGTATGCACATTTACTTCATTTTGTTTATCTTTGTGCACATTTTATCAATAATGTTTATATGTGTGCAGTCTATCCATGATGTTTATATGCGCACAGTTCATCTATGATAGTTATATTATGCACAATTCATCCCTGATGTTTATATGTGCACATTTCAACAATATTTTATATGTGCACATTTCAACCATGATGTTTATATGTGCACATTTCAACAATATTTTATATGTGCACATTTCAACAATTATCTTTATATGTGCACATTTCTAACCATGATGTTTATATGTGCACATTTCATCCATTATCTTTATATGTGAACATTTCATATATGATGTTTATATATGTACATTTTATCCACGATGATTATATGTTTACATTTCTTTCATGATGTTTATATGTGCATATTTCATCCATGATGTTTATATGTTTACAGTTCAACCGTGATGTTTATATGTGTATATGTTATCCATGATGCTTATATGCGTCCATGCTTGCTTGCTTGTGTTCATTGGCTTGAGCTCGAGCGTGAAGTCCTGTATGTCGGATGAAGGCATCCTGTTGTCCAACATCAGTGTGATGTCATCCAGGACCTGAGGTTTGCGTGAGTATCCGTTGTCCCATGTCTGGCTTATTGGTGTGCAGACTGGTGGTTCCTCGCCGTACAGGCAGACACTCTCCGACTTCGGAGGAATCAGCGATCCTACTGACTTTAGCCAGGACCCCGAAGGGACCTGTTGCCCAGGACGCTCGACGAGGACGCGTCAATAGGTCTTGGCCAGTATATAACCCGGCCCTGGTGCCTTGGAAACACCTCTGCGTCCCATATGCGTCCATGTTATCCATGACGTTTAAATGTGTACAGGTTATCCATGATACTTATAGGTGTACATTTTATCAATGATGTTTATATGTGCACATTTTATTCATGATGTTTTTATGTGCACATTTAATTAATTATGTTTATATGTGCATATATCATCCATGATGTTTATATGTGCACATTGCATCTGTGATGTTTATATGTGCACATTTCATCTGTGCTGTTTATATGTGTACAGCTAATCCATTACGTGTATATGTGTACAATGTTGTTACAGGATTGTGTGGCACATTTGATGGGAATTCCAGCAATGATATGGTGACGGACGACGGCCACACGGCAAACGACTCTGATGTCCTCTCCGAGAGCTGGAGGTTTGTTGTCAGTGATGTGTAAATATGTGATTACTGGGGGTTGTACGTGATGTGTAGATATGTGATTACTGGAGGTTGGCTAAATTGTGTAAATATGTGATTACTGGAGGTTGTCTGTGATTTGTAAATATGTTATTACTGGAGGTTGTCAGTATTTTGTAGATATGTGATTACTGGAAGTTGTCCATGATGTGTAAGTATGTGATCACTGTAGGTTATCAGTGATGTGTAAATATGTGAATACTGGAGTTTGTCAGGATTGTGTAAATATGTGATTACTGGAGGTTGTCAGTGATGTGTAAATATGTGATTACTGGAGGTTGTTAGTTATGTGTAAATGCAGCGTTACTATTCTTGGCTCTCCTTATAGATCAACATGGTAAGTTATAGTGTTACTATTCTTGGCTCCCCTTATAGATCCCCGTGACAGGTTAAAGTGTTACTATTCTTGGCTACCCTTATAGATCCCCGTGACATGTTACAGTGTTACTATTCTTGGCTCCCCTTATAGATCTCCATGGTAAGTTATAGTGTTACTATTCTTGGCTCCCCTTAATAGATCCCCATAGTAAGGTATAGTGTTACTATTCTTGGCTCCCCTTATAGATCCCCGTGACAGGTTACAGTGTTACTATTCTCGGCTCCCCTTATAGATCCCCGTGATAGGTTACAGTGTTACTATTCTTGACTCCCCTTATAGATCCCCGTGACAGGTTACAGTGTTACTATTCTTGGCTCCCCTTATAGATCCCCGTGATAGGTTATAATGTTACTATTCTTGGCTCCCCTTATAGATCCCCGTGATAGGTTATAGTGTTACTATTCTTGGCTCCCCTTATAGATCTCCGTGGTAAGTTATAGTGTTACTATTCTTGGCTCCCCTTATAGATCCCCGTGATAGGTTACAGTGTTACTATTCTTGGCTCCCCTTATAGATCCCCGTGACAGGTTACAGTGTTACTATTCTTGGCTCCCCTTATAGATCCCCGTGATAGGTTATAGTGTTACTATTCTTGGCTCTCCTTATAGATCCCTGTGATAGGTTACAGTATTACTATTCTTGGCTCCCCTTATAGATCCCCGTAATAGGTTACAGTGTTACTATTCTTGGCTTCCCTTATAGATCTCTATGGTAGGTTACAGTGTTACTATTCTTGGCTCCCCTTATAGATCCCCATAGTAAGTTATAGTGTTACTATTATTGGCTCCCCTTATAGATCCCCGTGATAGTTTACAGTGTTACTATTCTTGTCTCCCCTTATAGATCTCTGTGATAGGTTACAGTGTTACTATTCTTGGCTCCCCTTATAGATTTCCGTAATAGGTTATAGTGTTACTATTCTTGGCTCTCCTTATAGATCCCCGTGATAGGTTACAGTGTTACTATTCTTGACTCCCCTTATAAATCCCCGTGACAGGTTACAGTGTTACTATTCTTGGCTCCCCTTATAGATCCCCGTGATAGGTTATAATGTTACTATTCTTGGTTCCCCTTATAGATCCCCGTGATAGTTTACAGTGTTACTATTCTTGGCTCCCCTTATAGATCTCCATGATAGGTTACAGTGTTACTATTCTTGGCTCCTCTTATAGATCCCCATGGTAAGTTATAGTGATAGTTTACAGTGTTACTATTCTTGGCTCCCCTTATAGATCTCCATGATAGGTTACAGTGTTACTATTCTTGGCTCCTCTTATAGATCCCCATGGTAAGTTATAGTGTTACTATTATTGGCTCCCCTTATAGATCCCCATGGTAAGTTATAGTGTTACCATTCTTGGCCCCCTTATAGATCCCCATGGTAAGTTATAGTGTTACTATTCTTGGCTCCCCTTATAGATCCCCGTGACAGGTTACAGTGTTACTATTCTTGGCTCCCCTTATAGATCCCCGTGATAGGTTACAGTGTTACTATTCTTGGCTCCCCTTATAGATTCCCGGTGACAGATTACGGTGTTACTATTCTTGGCCCCCTTATAGATCCCCATGGTAAGTTATAGTGTTACTATTCTTGGCTCCCCTTATAGATCCCCGTGATAGGTTATAGTGTTACTATTCTTGGTGTCCCTGAAGGGTCATGGCCACACACAGGTCACTCCGTGTTTTTTAGCCATGCTATTCTGTAGTGATTGCGCACCTGACACTATGGTTTTGTGATGACCTTTCTGTCGGTCAATGGCATATCCTTTCTGAGAGTAAATCCGGGTCTCGAGGAGAACACCGGAGCACCAGTGACCCACTTTCAGTGAGCTTTATATGTCCAAGTAAAGATGTTACAGCGTGGCTGAATGGTTCTGAAAACACGAAATGACTGTAGAGTGGTTGCATGTTTGTGATCACATGAAAGGGTGTTGATACAAAGAGAATAAATGATGCATGACTGACGGAGCCACCCCTGATCTCCCACAGAGTGGCGCCGGGCAACAGTTACTACAACGGCAGATGTCCAGGCGATAGAGGCAGCACACACCACCAAGGTGGCGGCCTACTCCCAGTGCAAGTCACCTGATCAAGCAGATTCGTTGTGGCTCCTGGACACATCTCTCACTTGTCAACAACTGCCACAGTTCCACATCGGTAACATACACATTAATGGCTTCTTTCTACATTCTTTATACTGCTTCTGGCGTCTTTCTGCATTCTCTAAACCGCTTCTGGTTTCTTTCTACATTCTGTATACCACCTCTGGCTTCTTTCTACATTCTCTATACTGCTTCTGGTTTCTTTCTACATTCTGTATACCGCCTCTGGCTTCTTTCTACATTCTTTATACCACTTCTGGTTTCTTTCTACATTATGAATACCACCTCTGGCTTATTTCTACATTCTTATACTGCCTCAGGCTTCTTTCTACATTCTGGATACCGCCTCTGGCTTCTTTCTACATTCTGTATACCACCTCTGGCTTTTTTCTACATTCTGTATACCACCTCTGGCTTTTTTCTACATTCTGTATACCACTTCTATGTAAGTGTGTGTAAATGTGTGTTTGTATGTGTGTTTGTATGTGTGCTTGTGTGTGTAAGTATGATTATATGTGTGTTTATGTGTGCGTACATGTGTGCGTGTGTTTATATGTATGTGCATGTGTATATGTGTTTGTATATATATATATATATATATATATATATATATATATATATATATATATATATATATATATATATATATATGTTCGTGTATGTATGTGCATGTTTGTATGTGTGCATGCATGCAGTGTATGCGAGGGAGTGTGTATGTGTGTGTGTGTGTAAGTATGTATGTATGGGTGTGGATGTGTGTATGTGTGCGAGGGGATATGCGTGTATTTGCGTGTGTATATTGTGTGTATGCTCGTGTATGTATGTGTAAATGCTTTCGTGTGTATGCGAGGGAGTGTGTATTTGATAGCGAGAGGGTGTGTGTCTGTCTGTGTGTGAGTGAGAGTGAAAGAGAGTGTGATATTGGGTAAATGAAAGATGGAGAGAGTGACTTAATGGGTGAAATAGTGATTGCGAGTGAGAGGCAGAGAGAGAGAGAGAGAGAGAGAGAGAGGAGAGAGAGAGAGAGAGAGAGAGAGAGAGAGAGAGAGAGCAAACGAGAGAGAGACAGTGGAAGAATGGATCTGTTAATGTGTGTGTATGTGTGCGCGCATTGTTTGTGAGTGTCTATGGGTGTGTGTTGGTGAGAAGAAAGAGAGAGAGACAGAGAAAGAGAGAGAGAGAGAGAGAGAGAGAGAGAGAGAGAGAGAGAGAGAGAGAGAGAGAGAGAGAGAGATTTAAGCGCACGCATATGATGTAACATGCTATTCCATATAATTTGTGTATTCTCATGTTCATATTACCATTTTGAATGCCAATTGATGTTATAATTTATAACATGAACACATGTACATCACTGCATAGTGGGTGAGAGAATTAGGGAGTATGAGAGAGAGAGAGAGAGAGAGAGAGAGAGAGAGAGAGAGAGAGAGAGAGAGAGAGAGAGAGAGAGAGAGAGAGAGAGAGAGAGAGAGAGAGAGAGAGAGAGAGAGAGAGAACGAACGAACATACTTTATTTTCAAAGGGTAACAAATTGGGCACGCAGGCCCGTCTTACATTCGGCCCTTCCAATCACTCATCTTTCTTTCATTAACAGTGCATAGGAAAAAAACATTGTCACATGAATTTTGTAAACATAAACAATGCATATTACTATGTTGTGAGACACATCCACCACCCACCCACACATCCCCCATTCACTCCAACTCCCCCACCCAACCACACACACATACAATACATTCCCCACCCATCCACCACATCCCTACACCTACACATCTCCCCACACACACACACCTCTCACCCACCACACATCCCATCCACCCACACCCCAAGCACACATACATTCAATAACCCACACATCCCCCACCTACACACATCTCCCCACCCACTCACATATCCTCTACCCGTCCAATTTCCCGCCAACAATCACTCACCCAATATCCTCCTCCACCCACACACCTCCAACCACCCAGCCAAACACACATTCCTCAGCCACACACACATCTCCCCATCAACTCACATATTCCGCAACTACCCATACACAAATTCCGCACTCACCCACATAATCTCCCATCTCCCCTAGCCCACTCACAGATCCGGAGCCACACCTACAAACATCCCCCACCATCTCCTAACCTGCACACACTCACCCACCCACATATCCTCTACCCACCCACACATCCTCTACCCACCCATCCCCCAACCAAACATCCCTTAACCACACACCCTTACTCATATACAATCACCCACCCACACATCCTCTACCCAACCACACATCCTCCATCCACCCATTCCCTCAGCCACACATCCCTTAACCACACACCCCTACCCATATACACACACCTCCCATCCACGCACACACAACCCACACACACATCCTCAACCCATACATTCATCCCCTCACACATCCCTAGACACGTACTTATCCCTCAACCACTAACACCCACACATCCCTTACCCACTCATCAACACATACATCTCCTATCTACCCACCCACACTCACACACCCCAACCATCCATCTAAGCACACATCCCCCACCCTCACACACATCCTTCACCCACCCGCAAACCCAACCACACCTTCACCCACCCACACAAACATCATTTATCCACATCCAGCACCCCTCCCACACAACACCACACCCACCCCAAAGACACATCCCTCACACACACACATCTATCCACACATCTCCTACCCATCCACACATCCCCCAACTACAATCACCCTCACTACCCACACATACATCCTCCATCCAGCCACACACACCCCCATCCAGCCAGACATATCTCCCACCCACACACACATCTCCAAATTCATCACCCACACCCATCACGCACCCCTCCCCCAACCCACACACATCCCCCACACACATTCACCCACACATCTCTCACCCACACACACTGCCCACCCATCCACCCAAACATCCCACACCCATACACATCCCTCACCCACACAAACATCCCCAAACCCACAACCACCCCCACCTGCACACATCTCCCACACACCACATATCCCCACACCCACATCTCCCCACCCACATATATACCCCCACCCATCCCATAACCCACCATCAATCATCCACCAACATATCCTCCTCCACCCACTCACTCACAACCACCTAGACAAACACACATCCCCACCCACAAACACATCTCCCCGCCAACCCATACATCTCGCACGCACCCACACACAAATCCCCCACCCACATAATCCCACCCCGCCCACCCACACATCCTGAGCCCACCCACACACATCACGAATCCACCCACACACACATCCCCCCATCCCCCAACCTACTATTATGATCAAACTCCCACACTTTACACACACATACAGTGACGATTGTCGTGAGCATTGTCGCAAAATTGTAAAGAAAATGGAGAAAAATTGTACATATACATTTTGTAACTTAAAAATTAGTGATGCAATTCAACTCTCTCTCTCCCTCTCTCCCCCTCCCCTCTCTCTCTCTCTCTCTCTCTCTCTCTCTCTCTCTCTCTCTCTCTCTCTCTCTCTCTCTCTCTCTCTCTCTCTCACTAACGCTCTCACGCACATTACAGTAATGTTATATTATACATGATAAAATCAAGTGTCATACATACAAAATGATAATGTGAAAGATGAAAATCCCAAAAAAATATGGAATGGCATGTTACAGGACATGCGAGCACTCAATTCTCTCTCTCTCTCTCTCTCTCTCTCTCTCTCTCTCTCTCTCTCTCTCTCTCTCTCTCTCTCTCTCTCTCTCTATTACACATGCACTCACACATTCCCCACACACAAACACACACACACATATCCCTCACATACATACCCATACATACATCCTCACATCTAGACAAATACATGATGCCTCACATGATCACTGAAACTAATAAGAACAAACTCCCACACTTTACACACAATTGAGACACTGACGATTGTCGTGAGAATTCTCGCAATTGCAAGAAGTGGAGAAAAAATTGTACATATACATTATGTAGCGTAAAAATTAGTGATGCAATTCAACTCGCTCTTTTTTCTCTCTCTCCCTCTTCTCTTGCTCTCTCTCTCTCTCTCTCTCTCTCTCTCCTCTCTCTCTCTCTCTCTCTCTCTCTCTCTCTCTCTCTCTCTCTCTCTCTCTCTCTCTCTCTCTCTCTCTCTCTCTCACTAACTCTCTCACTCACATCACAGTAATGTTATATTATACATGATAAAATCAAGTGGCATTCAAAATGATAAGATGAGAATTAAAAAAAAAAATATGGAATGGCATGTTACAGGACAATCAGGTGGCATTAAACGATACCTCGTAATATGAAAGATGAGAATACATAAAAAATATGGAATAGCATGTTACATGACATGCGTGGGCTCAACTCTCTCTCTCTCTCTCTCTCTCTCTCTCTCTCTCTCTCTCTCTCTCTCTCTCTCTCTCTCTCTCTCTCTCTCTCTCTCTCTTACATACACACACTCTCACACTCATTCTCTCTCTCTCTCTCTCTCTCTCTCTCTCTCTCTCTCTCTCTCTCTCTCTCTCTTACACTCACTAACTCTCTCACTTGCTTTACAGTAATTTACATGAATTCATGTTATGCATGTTAAAATCAAGTGCATCGAAATGATAATATGAAAAAAAATGAGAATACACAAAACATATGGATCAGCATGTTAGATGACATGCGTGAGCTCAACTCTCTCTCTCTCTCTCTCTCTCTCTCTCTCTCTCTCTCTCTCTCTCTCTCTCTTCTCTCTCACACACATGTACATATACACACCCACACACATCATACCCACGCAATACACACACCTGCACACATCCATATACTTACTCACACGTACTCACATAACTCCCGAATATACACTCCATCGCATACACTGCATGCATGCACACTTACACATACAAAGATATACAATACATACACGAGCACACACACACACACACAATCATCCATACACACATACACCCATGCACATGCATATAAACGCATATAAACACATGAACGCACACCTTAACACACGTACAGAGAGAGAGAGAGAGAGAGAGAGAGAGAGAGAGAGAGAGAGAGAGAGAGAGAGAGAGAGAGAGAGGGAGAGAGGGAGGGAGGGAGAGAGAGAGTTGAGTGCACGCATGTCCTGTAATATGCCATTCCATATTTTTTTGTATATTTTTTGTGTATTTTCATCTTTCACATTATCATTTTGTATGTATGACACTTGATTTTATCATGTATAATATAACATTACTGTAATGTGAGCGAGAGCGTTAGTGAGTGGGAGAGAGAGAGATAGAGAGAGAGAGAGAGAGAGAGAGAGAGAGAGAGAGAGAGAGAGAGAGAGAGAGAGAGAGAGAGGTGAGAGTTTGATCATAATAGTAGGTTGGGGGATGGGGGGATGTGTGTGTGGGTGGATTCATGATGTGTGTGGGTGGGTTCAGGATGTGTGGTTGGGCGGCGTGGGATTGTGTGGGTGGGTGGGGGATTTGTGTGTGGGTACGTGCGGGATTTATGGGTGGGCGGGGAGATGTGTGAGTGGGTGGGGATGTGTGTTTCACTAGGTGGCTGTGGGTGAGTGGGTGGAGGAGGATATGTGGGTGGATGATTTGATGGTGGGTTATGGGATGGGTGGGGGATATATGTGTGGGTGGGGAGATGTGGGTGTGGGGATATGTGTGGATATGTGGGAAATGTGTGCAGGTGGGGGTGTTTGTGGGTTTGGGGATGTGTGTGTGGGTGAGAGATTTGTATGGATGTGGGATGTTTGGGTGGATGGATGGGGAGTGTGTGTGTGGGTGAGAGATGTGTGGGGGATGTGTGTGGGTTGGGGAAGGGGTGTGTGATGGGTGTGGGTGATGGATTTGGGGATGTGTGTGTGGGTGGGGGATATGTATGGCTGGGTGGGGGTGTGTGTGGCTGGATGGAGGATGTATGTGTGGGTAGTGAGGGTGATTGTAGTTTGGGGATGTGTGGATGGATAGGAGATGTGTGAGGAGATGTGTGTGTGGGTGAGGGATGTGACTTTGGGATGTGTGTGGGTGTGGCGTTGTGTGGGAGGGGAGCTGGGAGTGGATAAAGGATGTGTGTGGGGGTGTGCGGGTGGGTGAAGGATGTGTGTTAGGGTGGGGGATGTGTGTTTAGATGGGTGGTTGGGGTGTGTGAGTGTGGGTGGGTAGATAGAAGATGTATGTGTTGATGAGTGGGTGATGGATGTATGGGTTGAGGATGTGTGTGTGGGTTGTGTATGGATGGGAGGTGTATGTTTGTGAATGGGGGATGTGTTGGTGGGTGGGATGTATGTGAGGGATGTGTGTATGGGTGGGGAGATTGTGCGTGGGAGGGGATGTGTGTGTATATGGGTAGGGGTGTGCGGTTAAGGGATGTGTGGCTGGGGGATGGGTGGGTGGAGGATGTGTGGTTGGGTAGAGGATGTGGGGGTGGGTGATTGTGTGTAGGTTAGGAGATGGTTGGGGATATTTGTAGGGGTGGGCTCGGGATCTGTGAGTGGGATGGGGAAGATGGGAGATTATGTGGGTGGGTTCGGAATTTGTGTGTGGGTAGGTGCGGGATATGTGAGTTGACGGGGAGATGTGTGTGCGTGGGGGTGTGTGGCTGAGGAATGTTTGTTTGGCTGGGTGGTTGGAAGTGTGTAGGTGGAGGAGAATATGTGGGTGAGTGATTGTTGGTGGGTAATGGGACGGGTAGAGGATATGTGAGTGGGTGGGGAGATGTGTGTAGGTGGGTGGATGTGTGTGGGTGGGGGATGTGTGGGTTGGGGAATGTATGTGTGCTTGGGGTGTGGGTGGAAGGGATGTGTGGTGGGTGAGAGGTGTGTGTGGGAGGGGAGATGCGTAGGTGTAGGGATTTGGTGGATGGGTGGGGGAATGTATGTGTGTGTGGGTTATGTGTGTGGTTGGGTGGAGGAGTTGGAGTGAATGGGGGATGTGAAGGTGGGTGGTGGATGTGTCACATAACATAGTAATATGCATTTTTTATGTTTACAAAATTCACGTGACAATGTTTTTTTTTCCTATGCACTGTTGATGAAAGAAAGATGAGTGATTGGAAGGGCCGAATGTAAGACGGGCCTGTGTGCCCAATTTGTTACCCTTTGAAAATAAAGTTTGTTCGTTCGTTCGTTCGTTCGTTCTTTCTACATTCTGTATACCACCTCTGGCTTCTTTCTACATTCTGTATACCACCTCTGGCTTCTTTCTACATTCTGTATACCGCCTCTGGCTTCTTTCTACATTCTGTATACCGCCTCTGGCTTCTTTCTACATTCTGTATACCGCCTCTGGCTTCTTTCTACATTCTGTATACCGCCTCTGGCTTCTTTCTACATTCTGTATACCGCCTCTGGCTTCTTTCTACATTCTGTATACCGCCTCTGGCTTCTTTCTACATTCTGTATACCGCCTCTGGCTTCTTTCTACATTCTGTATACCGCCTCTGGCTTCTTTCTACATTGTGTATACCGCTTCTGGCTTCTTTCTACATTCTGTATACCGCCTCTGGCTTCTTTCTACATTCTGTATACCGCCTCTGGCTTCTTTCTACATTCTGTATACCGCCTCTGGCTTCTTTCTACATTCTGTATACCGCTTCTGGCTTCTTTCTACATTCTGTATACCGCCTCTGGCTTCTTTCTACATTCTGTATACCGCCTCTGGCTTCTTTCTACATTCTGTATACCTCCTCTGGCTTCTTTCTACATTCTGTATACCGCTTCTGGCTTCTTTCTACATTCTGTATACCGCCTCTGGCTTCTTTCTACATTCTGTATACCGCCTCTGGCTTCTTTCTACATTCTGTATACCGCTTCTGGCTTCTTTCTACATTGTGTATACCGCCTCTGGCTTCTTTCTACATTCTGTATACCGCCTCTGGCTTCTTTCTACATTCTGTATACCGCCTCTGGCTTCTTTCTACATTCTGTATACCGCCTCTGGCTTCTTTCTACATTCTGTATACCGCCTCTGGCTTCTTTCTACATTCTTATACTGCCTCAGGTTTCTTTCTACATTCTTATACCGCTTCTGGCGTCTTTCTACATTCTGTATACCGCTTCTGGTTTTTTTCTACATTATGTATACCGCTTCTGGTTTCTTAACACAAAGTCTGTACACTGACGTAGACACGTGTCAGGGATTGATGTACACATGTCTCAAGTACTGTACATTGATGTACATGTAACAGGCACTGTAGATTGATGCAGACATGTGTCAGGCACTGTAGATTGATGAAGACATGTGTCAGGCACTGTAGATTGATGCAGACATGTGTCAGGCACTGTAGATTGATGCAGACATGTGTCAGGCACTGTAGATTGATGCAGACATGTGTCAGGGCTCTAGATTGATGCAGACAAGTGTCAGGCACTGTAGATTGATGCAGACATGTGTTAGGCACTGTATATTGATGCAGACATGTGTCAGGCAATGTAGATTTATGCAGACATGTGTCAGGCACTGTAGATTGATGCAGACATGTGTCAGGCACTGTAGATTGAGGCAGACATGTGTCAGGCACTGTAGATTGATGCAGACACGTGTCAGGGAATGTAGATTGCTTGCTTGTGTTCGCTGGCTGTGAACTCCAGCGCGAAGTCCTGTATGTCGGATGAAGACATCCTGTTGTCCAACATCAGTGTGATGTCATACCGGACCTGAGGTTTGCGTGAGTATCCGTTGTCCCATGTCTGACTTAGTGGTGTGCAGACTGGTGGTTCCTCGCCGTGCAAGCAGACACTCTCCGACTTCGGAGGAATCAACGATCCAACTGACTTCAGCCAGGACCCCGAAGGGACCTGTTGCCCAGGACGCTCGGCGAGGACGCGTCAATAGGTCTTGGCCAGTATAGAACCCAGTCCTGGTGCCTTGGAAACACCTCTGCGTCCCGGAATATAGATTGATGTGGGTATGTTTCATGGCGAAGGTATAAGTGCAGACAACAATGTGTATATGTGAATCTACAGTGGGCATATTTTGATCTATTTCATAAGAATATGACAAGACAAGTTTCCTGAAGTCGACACAAACGCAGCCTGCCAATTGTGTGGAGGGCGACGTGCTGGATGAGTTTGTCTTCCACCCTACCAACTCCACTAGAATATTTGTGAGTAGTGTCATGTCTTCCACCCTACGAACTCCACTAGAATATTTGTGAGTAGTGTCATGTCTTCCACCCTACGAACTCCACTAGAATATTTGTGAGTAGTGTCATGTCTTCCACCCTACCAACTCCACTAGATTATTTGTGAGTAGTGTCATGTCTTCCACCCTACCAATCCCACCACTATATTTGTGAGTTTGCCTTCCATTTTATCAACTCCACCACTATATTTGTGAGTTTGCCTTCCATTTTATCAACTCCACCACTATATTTGTGAGTAGTGTCATGTCTTCCACCCTACGAACTCCACTAGAATATTTGTGAGTAGTGTCATGTCTTCCACCCTACCAACTCCACTAGATTATTTGTGAGTAGTGTCATGTCTTCCACCCTACCAACTCCACTAGATTATTTGTGAGTAGTGTCATGTCTTCCACCCTACCAACTCCACTAGAATATTTGTGAGTAGTGTCATGTCTTCCACCCTACCAATCCCACCACTATATTTGTGAGTTTGCCTTCCATTTTATCAACTCCACCACTATATTTGTGAGTTTGCCTTCCATCCTACCATCTTCATCACCATTGTGTTTGTGAGTTTGTTTCCATCCCACTTGTTTCCACCCTACTAACTCAACCAGCATCGTTGTTAGTTTGTTTTCCACGCTACAAACTCCACTAAAATATCTGTGAGTTTGTCCTTCACCATAGCTACTCTACACCCATTTTTGTAAGTTTGACCTTACTCTACCAACTTCCTCCACACATTTGTCACTTTGTCTTCCACTCTACCAACTCCCCCATATGGGGGGGGGGCAGATGTAATGTACCAACAGTGAGTATACGGTACAACTGCCATGTACCAACAGTGGGTATACGGTACAACTGCCATGTACCATCAGAGAGTATATAGTACAAGTGACAATCGACAAGATTAGGCTAGAGTAGAGTTAATAAGCCGGCTCCGTGGCTAAAGGCTTGCGAACGCGGTTCCTGAGCCGGGTACCAGGCGTTCGAAGCTCAGCTGCGACCGATTTGTGCAGCAGACCGTGTCGCGTTGTGTTCTGACGTGCTGGTATGGGAGCCGGTCGTTCAGACAGCAATGACAAACTACTGAACGTAACACATGCCTAGTACATCAACAGCATCTGAGAAATGCTGGTGTTGACTGCAACGTCCCGTAAGAGATACGCAACAATAAAAAAAGAGTTAACGATAGAATATTGAAAATCACCATGAAAGTGTGGTATAGTATGAGACACGAAGAATAGTGATGATGAATCACTAGTAGAATGAGGCAGTCAAGAGGCCACGAAGGTGACGTCAGAACTTCGAAAATACTAGATTTCAGTTAGGCCGAAGGTGTCTGTCTGAAAGGTTGTAAAAACGCACCCAGGCGTTTCAGAAGTAAGATTGCCATTGAGTTCGCCAATGTCTTGTGACAGGCCAGAACCTTAAATCAAGTAGTTATGCCGAGTTTGTCTCAAAGTAACGAAGTTTCCTGTGTCAAGGTTGATTGTGCAGTGGTCCAAGATGGCCAGCAAGAAATGTAAAGTGGACGTTGATTGAAACATTAACATTATAGTTAAGTGGAGAAGTTAACGCTTCGAGACGATAGAAACAGACGGGCCTACAACTAAGAATATTAATACCAGTCGTCGTACAATTAAACATGACGTCCTTCCACCCTCCTGCATACTGCCAGCATGATGTGACTGTGGACGACTGGGTGTTGTAACATTGTCAAGTATGATGTGACTGTGGATGACTGGGTGTTGTAACATTGTCAAGTATGATGTGACTGTGGATGACTGGGTGTTGTAACATTGTCAAGTATGATGTGACTGTGGATGACTGGGTGTTGTAACATTGTCAAGTATGATGTGACTGTGGATGACTGGGTGTTGTAACATTGTCAAGTATGATGTGACTGTGGATGACTGGGTGTTGTAACATTGTCAAGTATGATGTGACTGTGGATGACTGGGTGTTGTAACATTGTCAAGTATGATGTGACTGTGGATGACTGGGTGTTGTAACATTGTCAAGTATGATGTGACTGTGGATGACTGGGTGTTGTAACATTGTCAAGTATGATGTGACTGTGGATGACTGGGTGTTGTAACATTGTCAAGTATGATGTGACTGTGGATGACTGGGTGTTGTAACATTGTCAAGTATGATGTGACTGTGGATGACTGGGTGTTGTAACATTGTCAAGTATGATGTGACTGTGGATGACTGGGTGTTGTAACATTGTCAAGTATGATGTGACTGTGGATGACTGGGTGTTGTAACATTGTCAAGTATGATGTGACTGTGGATGACTGGGTGTTGTAACATTGTCAAGTATGATGTGACTGTGGATGACTGGGTGTTGTAACATTGTCAAGTATGATGTGACTGTGGATGACTGGATGTTGTAACATTGTCAAGTATGATGTGACTGTGGATGACTGGATGTTGTAACATTGTCAAGTATGATGTGACTGTGGATGACTGGGTGTTGTAACATTGTCAAGTATGATGTGACTGTGGATGACTGGGTGTTGTAACATTGTCAAGTATGATGTGACTGTGGATGACTGGGTGTTGTAACATTGTCAAGTATGATGTGACTGTGGATGACTGGGTGTTGTAACATTGTCAAGTATGATGTGACTGTGGATGACTGGGTGTTGTAACATTGTCAAGTATGATGTGACTGTGGATGACTGGGTGTTGTAACATTGTCAAGTATGATGTGACTGTGGATGACTGGGTGTTGTAACATTGTCAAGTATGATGTGACTGTGGATGACTGGGTGTTGTAACATTGTCAAGTATGATGTGACTGTGGATGACTGGGTGTTGTAACATTGTCAAGTATGATGTGACTGTGGATGACTGGGTGTTGTAACATTGTCAAGTATGATGTGACTGTGGATGACTGGGTGTTGTAACATTGTCAAGTATGATGTGACTGTGGATGACTGGGTGTTGTAACATTGTCAAGTATGATGTGACTGTGGATGACTGGGTGTTGTAACATTGTCAAGTATGATGTGACTGTGGATGACTGGGTGTTGTAACATTGTCAAGTATGATGTGACTGTGGATGACTGGATGTTGTAACATTGTCAAGTATGATGTGACTGTGGATGACTGGGTGTTGTAACATTGTCAAGTATGATGTGACTGTGGATGACTGGATGTTGTAACATTGTCAAGTATGATGTGACTGTGGATGACTGGGTGTTGTAACATTGTCAAGTATGATGTGACTGTGGATGACTGGATGTTGTAACATTGTCAAGTATGATGTGACTGTGGATGACTGGGTGTTGTAACATTGTCAAGTATGATGTGACTGTGGATGACTGGGTGTTGTAACATTGTCAAGTATGATGTGACTGTGGATGACTGGGTGTTGTAACATTGTCAAGTATGATGTGACTGTGGATGACTGGGTGTTGTAACATTGTCAAGTATGATGTGACTGTGGATGACTGGGTGTTGTAACATTGTCAAGTATGATGTGACTGTGGATGACTGGGTGTTGTAACATTGTCAAGTATGATGTGACTGTGGATGACTGGGTGTTGTAACATTGTCAAGTATGATGTGACTGTGGATGACTGGGTGTTGTAACATTGTCAAGTATGATGTGACTGTGGATGACTGGGTGTTGTAACATTGTCAAGTATGATGTGACTGTGGATGACTGGGTGTTGTAACATTGTCAAGAATAATAAAAGGTGATCTGTTTCTAGGATGCTGAGTTGCACTCCCTACAGTTACTACGTGTATGTGTTTTCTTGAAGAGTGTCAGATCATCTACTCAACGAGCCATAAAAGTGGATGCCTGGCACCATGGGAGATCGTCCAGGAACTTAAGGAAACTCCTTATAAATAGGGGTAGGGGTTTACGGTACTGTGGATTAAAAGACGAAGGACTAGTTTGCCACACACTGCAGCCATTGATTGATAAAAAGAAGATAGCGCTAAAAAAACCAAAAAAAAAAAAACCAAACAAACCAAACAAACAACAACAACAACGCAAAACACTCTCAGTGAGCCAAATCAAGCTAGGAAGGATGTGCAAAAGGCTGCCAGGCAGTGTGTAAACGACTATTGGATCAAGTTATGCGAGTACATTCAAATCGCAAGTGATACGGGAAACATCAGAAACATGAAGGGATAAAGAACAAATGTGATCCAATTATCAAAAGAAGTGCACCACTTAAAACCTTGTCTGGAGAATTAATCACTGATAAGAAATAGCAGATGGATAGATGGGTAGAGTACTATTTGGAGCTTTATTCAAGCGAGACCAAACTAGCGGATGATGCCCTCAACGCCATAGAGGCCCTGCCATCTCTTGACCACCTGGACACACTTCCCACCATAACAGAAGTTAAGTGTGCTATAAATAAACTTGCATCTGGCAAGGCTCCAGGTAAGGATGGGATTCCAATAGAGGTTATCAGAAGTGGGCAAGACACACTCACTCTACAGATCCACCAGCTAACAGAGCTATGCTGGCGAGAAGGACAAGTCCCACAGGATTTCAAAGAATCAAGCATCATAACACAGTACAAGAACAAGGGCGATCGGAGCGACTGCAACAACTATAGGGGTATTTCACTTCTGTGTATTGTTGGAACAGTATTTGCCAGAATTGTTCTGCTCAGACTTCAAGTCCTGTGAGATCAAGTCTACCCCGAACCACAGTGTGGCTTTAGAGAGAACCGGTCTACCATTTGTATGATATTCTCATTGCAACAAATGCAAGAAAATGTCGTGAACAGAATCAACCACTGTTTATTGCCTTTATCGACCTCACAAAGGCATTTGATTTGGTCACTCTATAGACCATGTATTCCTGGTATCTATAAACAATGTATTCCTGGTATCTACAATCCATGTATTCCCGGTGTCTACAATCTGTGTATTCCTGGTGTCTACAATCCATGTATTCCTGGTGTCTACAATCCATGTATTTCTGGTATCTACAATCCATGTATTCCTGGTGTCTACAATCCATGTATTCCCGGAGTCTACAAATCGTGTAAACTCTGCATGTATCCACAGACACCGTGTAAACTCTGCATGTATCCACAGACACCGTGTAAACTCTGCATGTATCCACAGACACCGTGTAAACTCTGCATGTATCCACAGACACCGTGTAGACTCTGCATGTATCCACAGACACCGTGTAAACTCTGCATGTATCCACAGACCAGCGACCAGCAAAGAATCTGGACCCAAGTGTCTGCTGGCGAAGCTTGCACGAATGCCTGGAAATCATCGTCTGCTAGCAGTCTGTGTCCAAATTCCAGTGTTGAACCCGAAGACTTGTCCAGCTGCGTCAACGACCTCACAGTACGTTTCATCATGACCACTCCTCTCAGTTATTTGTTTTCTGGTACAAACATCTTGTCAACTGGTCTCAGTTTTTTTTTCTCATACACATATCATGACCACTCGTCTCAGTTATTTGTTTTCTCATATACACATCATGTCCACCCCTCTCAGTTATTTGTTTTCTCATATACACATCATGTCCACTTGTCTCATTTATTTGTTTTCTCATATACACATCATGTGCACTCGTCTCAGTTATTTGTTTTCTCATATACACATCATGTCCACCCTTCCCTGTTATTTACTTTCTTATATACACATCATTTCCAATTGTCTCAGTTATTTGTTTTCTCAATATACACATCATGTCCACTCGTCTGTGTTATTTGTTTTCTCATGTACACATCATGTCCACTCGTCTGTGTTATTTGTTTTCTCATATTTACATTATGTGAACTCCTCTCAGTTATTTGTTTTCTGATACATACATCACATTCACTCGTCTCAATTATTTGGTTTCACATACACACATCATGTCCACTTGCCTCAGTTATTTGTTTTCTGATATACACATTATGTCCACTCGTCTCAATTATTTGTTTTCTCATACACATATCATGTCCACTTGCCCAGTTATTTGTTTTCTGATACATACATCATGTACACTTTCCTCAGTTATTTGTTTTCTATTACACACATCATGTCCACTTGTCTCAGCATTTTTGTTTTCTCATATACACATCATGTCCACTTGCTTAGTTATTTGTTTTCTCATATACACATCATGTCCACTTGTCTCAATTATTTGTTTTCTCATATACACACCATGTCCACTTGTCTCATTTATTTGTTTTCCAATACACACATGTCCACTCGTCTCAATTATTTTTTTTTTTAATCACACATCATGCCCACTTGTCTCACTTATATGATGTCTCATACACACATCATGTCCTCTCGTCTCAAAACGAGGCCTTCTATTTATAAATTGCCTAGATTGTGCTGATGTGGTAGTTTATAGACAACACCACACATACGACCATATAGTCGACGACACACATGCGCAGACGCCCACATAGACGATGCCACGCACAACACACACCACCATCGAGCTTTCTTGGTTACTCACATCGGCAATAATACAATATTCGGTTTGTGAAAAAAGTGCTGAATTGCCTTTTGTACACGCCGTGCGCCCGCCCACGTGCAATCGCCCGCCCCGCCACCGGGGGTATCACTTCTCCTAGCACCAGCCCGTCCACCCCGATCCACCCCGCTGTCGCCGCTGATGCTACGTCGCACACCAAGATTCACACCATCCCGCCAGACGCCTCCACATATCACCGACCCCGCCACACTTCTACGGGCCTATGCCCGTGTGGACACCCCGGGAGTCGGTGGACCCGCAAGGACTCCCGCCACCGAGTACCCACCGCTCACTTAATGACTTTTGCAAACTTAATTATTGTATTTTTACACTCAGAATTTAGCCAACGCCACGCAAGAAGCACCACCATTGCCATCAGCAGAATTATTTCCCCTTGGCACAGGTGGCCCACAGGGACCCACCTCAAGATTGACACTAAAACGAGGGTTCCCACAAAGAGGCACACACAAGAAGGGATCAGTCAGGAGGGACCCACAGAGGAGGGACCCACCAGGAGGGACTCACAGAGGAGGGACCCCTAAGGAGGGACCCACAAGGAGGGACCCACAGAGTAGTACAGAGGAGGGATCCATAACTGGGACCTGTAACAGCTACCCACAAGGAGGGATCCACAACAAGGAACCCACAGAGACCCCCAATAGGCAACAGAGACCCCCAAGAACCCAAAACAAGGCACCCACAAATCCTCCGCTGAACTCAGCCACAATCTTCCTTCTCAATCCTCACTCCTCAGCCACAATCCTCCCCCTCCTCAGCCACAATCCTCAATCCTCAGCCACAATCCCAAAATGCGCACAGGATACAACATATATCACTACTGTCTGGTCTGTCAATAGCTTATTGGCGTCACTGTTAGATTCAAATATGGAATTATGTCTGATCTGTCAATAACTTTATGGCGTTGCTGTTAGATACAAATATAGAATGCTGTATGTCAACATCTGTATGGCGTTGCTGTTAGACTCAAATATAGAATGATGTATGTCAATATCTGTATGACGTCACTGTTAGACTCAAATATAGAGTGATGCCTGGTTTGTCATCAGCTGACTGGAGATGTTGGCTTCACAAGTTCCTACGTCCAAGTGTTGACTGAAAGATGTGTGGCTTCCTATGGTCAGTCAGGTGCTCCAGTGGCAGTAGAGGATGTCTTGTGTCCAAATGATTGCTCGTCACAGGGCACGTGCAGGCAGGGTAAGCACAAGCCACACCCTCACGGCATGCATTCATATGTACATACCACATGCCTAATTGTTTATACATACACACACATATACTTATCTACCCACATACGGACTTACAAACACATACAAACTTACAAATACATGCAACACACACACACACATGCACACACACACACACACACACAAACTCCTACACATCACACTTGCGAGCATAGAGATACACTGGGAATTGGAATGGGATATGTATTGTTTGCAACACACACACACACACACACACACACACACACACACACACACACTACATTGCTGGGCACATTCCCGTCTGAGCGCTACAGCAAGAATCCAATGTTGCTACAGCAGTGTGACACCCGTCTGCCTGTATCTATTGACACCAAACTTATATATATATATATAGCTATATAGCTGCCATGTTGATCTATTGACACCATACTTACATATATAGCTGCCATGTTGATCTATTGACACCAGACTTACATATATAGCTGCCATGTTGATCTATTGACACCATACTTACATATATAGCTGTCATATTGATCTATTGACATCAGACTTACATATATAGCTATCATATTGATCTATTGACACCAGACTTACATATATAGCTGTCATATTGATCTATTGACATCAGACTTACATATATAGCTGCCATGTTGATCTATTGACACCATACTTACATATATAGCTGTCATATTGATCTATTGACATCAGACTTACATATATAGCTGCCATGTTGATCTATTGACACCATACTTACATATATAGCTGTCATATTGATCTATTGACACCAGACGTACATATATAGCTGTCATATTGATCTATTGACATCAGACTTACATATATAGCTATCATATTGATCTATTGACATCAGACTTACATATATAGCTGTCATATTGATCTATTGACACCATACTTACATATATAGCTATCATATTGATCTATTGACACCATACTTACATATATAGCTCTCATATTGATCTATTGACACCATACTTACATATATAGCTGTCATATTGATCTATTGACATCAGACTTACATATATAGCTATCATATTGATCTATTGACATCAGACTTACATATATAGCTATCATATTGATCTATTGACATCAGACTTACATATATAGCTGTCAGACTTACATATATAGCTATCATATTGATCTATTGACACCATACTTACATATATAGCTGTCATATTGATCTATTGACATCAGACTTACATATATAGCTGTCATATTGATCTATTGACATCAGACTTACATATATAGCTATCATATTGATCTATTGACATCAGACTTACATATATAGCTGTCATATTGATCTATTGACATCAGACTTACATATATAGCTATCATATTGATCTATTGATATCAAACCTTACATATATAGCTTCATATTGTCTTATTGACATCAGACTTAATATATAGCTATCATATTGATTCTATTGACACCATACGAACATATATAGTATCATATTAGATCTAATTGACATCAACATTACATATTAGCTGTCCTATTGACTATTGACATCAACACTTACATATATGCTATCATATTGATCTATTGACATCAGACTTACTATATAGCTGTCATATTGATCTATTGACATCAGACCTTACATATATAGCTAATCATATTTGATCTATTGACATCCAGGCTCTTTACATATATAGCTTATCATATTGATCTATTGACATCCAGAGCTTACATATATAGCTGTCATATTGACCTAATTGACATCAGACTTACAATATTATGCTGTCATATTGATCTATGACACCAGAGCTGACATATATAGCTCTCATATTGATCTATTGACATCAGACTTACATATATAGCTATCATATTGATCTATTGACACCATACTTACATATATAGCTATCATATTGATCTATTGACATCAGACTTACATATATAGCTGCCATGTTGATCTATTGACACCATACTTACATATATAGCTGCCATGTTGATCTATTGACACCATACTTACATATATAGCTATCATATTGATCTATTGACACCAGACTTACATATATAGCTGCCATGTTGATCTATTGACACCATACTTACATATATAGCTGTCATATTGATCTATTGACACCAGACGTACATATATAGCTGTCATATTGATCTATTGACACCAGACTTACATATATAGCTGTCATATTGATCTATTGACATCAGACTTACATATATAGCTATCATATTGATCTATTGACATCAGACTTACATATATAGCTGTCAGACTTACATATATAGCTATCATATTGATCTATTGAACCATACTTACATATATAGCTAGCATGATTTGATCTATTGACATCAAACTTACATATAGCTATCATATTGATCTATTGACATCAACTTACATATATAGCTGTCATATTGATCTATTGACATCAGACTTACATATATAGCTGTCATATTGATCTATTGACATCAGACTTACATATATAGCTGTCATATTGATCTATTGACATCAGACTTACATATATAGCTGTCATATTGATCTATTGACATCAGACTTACATATATAGCTAGTCATATTGATCTATTGACATCAGACTTACATATATAGCTATCATATTGATCTATTGACATCAGACTTACATATATAGCTATCATATTGATCTATTGACATCCAGACTTACATATATAGCTATCATATTGATCTATTGACACCAGACTTACATATATAGCTATCATATTGAACTATTGGCACCAGACTTACATATATAGCTGTCATATTGATCTATTGACATCAGACTTACATATATAGCTATCATATTGATCTATTGACATCAGACTTACATATATAGCTGTCATATTGATCTATTGACATCAGACTTACATATATAGCTATCATATTGATCTATTGACATCAGACTTACATATATAGCTATCATATTGATCTATTGACACCAGACGTACAAATATAGCTATCATATTGATCTATTGACATCAGACTTACATATATAGCTATCATATTGATCTATTGACATCATACTTACATATATAGCTGATCATATTGATCTATTGACATCAGACTTACATATATAGCTGTCATATTGATCTATTGACACCAGACTTACATATATATATATAGCTATATAGCTGTCATATTGATCTATTGACACCAGACTTACATATATAGCTATCATATTGATCTATTGACATCAGACTTACATATATAGCTGTCATATTGATCTATTGACATCAGACTTACATATATAGCTGTCATATTGATCTATTGACATCAGACTTACATATATAGCTATCATATTGATCTATTGACATCAGACTTACATATATAGCTAGTCATATTGATCTATTGACACCAGACTTACATATATAGCTGTCATATTGATCTATTGACATCAGACTTACATATATAGCTGTCATATTGATCTATTGACATCAGACTTACATATATAGCTGTCATATTGATCTATTGACACTCAGACTTACATATATAGCTATCATATTGATCTATTGACATCAGACTTACATATATAGCTGTCATATTGATCTATTGACACCAGACTTACATATATAGCTAGTCATATTGATCTATTGACATCAGACTTACATATATAGCTGTCATATTGATCTATTGACATCAGACTTACATATATAGCTGTCATATTGATCTATTGACATCAGACTTACATATATAGCTGTCATATTGATCTATTGACATCAGACTTACATATATAGCTATCATATTGATCTATTGACACCAGACTTACATATATAGCTGTCATATTGATCTATTGACATCAGACTTACATATATAGCTATCATATTGATCTATTGACATCAGACTTACATATATAGCTATCATATTGATCTATTGACATCAGACTTACATATATAGCTGTCATATTGATCTATTGACATCAGACTTACATATATAGCTATCATATTGATCTATTGACATCAGACTTACATATATAGCTATCATATTGATCTATTGACATCAGACTTACATATATAGCTGTCATATTGATCTATTGACATCAGACTTACATATATAGCTGTCATATTGATCTATTGACATCAGACTTACACATATAGCTGTCATATTGATCTATTGACATCAGACTTACATATATAGCTGTCATATTGATCTATTGACACCAGACTTACACATATAGCTATCATATTGATCTATTGACATCAGACTTACATATACACCTGTCTGTCATCGTCCTCGCTTCACTAACAGGCACTCAGCTTCTTCATATGCACTCAAAGAAAACGTATGGTAACTTTCCATCATTTATTTCCAGGCGAACCTGATATCATCACACAATAAATACAGGCGGTAATTCTCGTGCGAACATACATAAGCCGCCTTTCATAATCTAATAGCACACGCTAGTCTCACACTTCACTATTCGTTCTACTCAAACTAGTACTCTCGCAATCATTAAACATTTGCTCAAAAGAAACACGTCCTCTCTGAAAACTGTCCCCAAGTCTGCCTGACGATTCTCAGCTCAACCGCTGGGCTAGTTGTCCTAGACCCCGTGCTGTTGTGTGAACCTCATGCTATCTGAACTGTCACGTTGTACTACAACTGTCCGTGCTAGGATCGGTCCGTCGGTGTACTGACCTCTGTTCAGGGCAGTGTCCCGTGACCGGGGGTCCCCTTGAATCACCCCGCCTGGTCCTACCGTTACTCTGTCTAATACACGATAGTGTCCCTTACCACGTCATGTCTCCACTTCATCTACTGTCCTGTAGATGTCCTGTCTCCTGACCCTCAGGTGTCCTGACTGATGTCCTGTCCCATGACCCTCTGGTGTCCTGACTTATGTCCTGTATCTACTCTACCGGTTTCATCTTTCACATTTTCATCTTTCACATTATCATTTTGTATGTATGACACTTGATTTTATCATGTATAATATAACATTACTGTAATGTGAGTGAGAGCGCTAGTGAGTGAGAGAGAGAGAGAGAGAGAGAGAGAGAGAGAGAGAGAGAGAGAGAGAGAGAGAGAGAGAGAGAGAGAGAGAGAGAGAGAGAGAGAGAGAGAGTTGAATTGCATCACTAATTTTTAAGTTACAAAATGTTTGGGTGAATGTGTGTGGGGGATGTGTGTGGGTTGGGGGAGGGGTGCGTGATGAGTGTGGGTGATGGATTTGGAGATGTGTGTGTGGGTGGGGGATATGTCTGGCTGGGTGTGTGTGGCTGGATGGAGGATGTATGTGTGGGTAGTGAGGGCGACTGTAGTTGGGGGATGTGTGGATGGTTAGGAGATGTGTGGATAGATGTGTGTGTGGGTGAGGGATGTGTCTTTGGGATGTGTGTGGGTGTGGTATTGTGTGGGAGGGGAGCTGGGTGTGGATAAATGATGTTTGTGTGGGTGGGTGAAGGTGTGGTTGGGTTTGTGGGTGGGTGAATGATGTGTGTGAGGGTGGGGGATGTTTGCTTAGATGGGTGGTTGGGATGTGTGAGTGTGGGTGGGTAGATAGGAGATGTATGTGTTGATGAGTGGGTAAGGGATGTGTGGGTGTTAGTGGTTGAGGGATAAGTACGTGTGTCTAGGGATGTGTGAGGGGATGAATGTATGGGTTGTGGATGGGAGGTGTGTGTTTGTGAATGGGGAATGTGTTGGTGGGTGGGGATGTGTGTGAGGGATGTTTGTATGGGTGGGGAGATTGTGCGTGGGTGGGGATGTGTGTGTATATGGGTAAGGGTGTGTGGTTAAGGGATGTGTGGCTGGGGGAATGGGTGGATGGAGGATGTGTGGTTGGGTGGAGGATGTGTGGTTGGGTAGAGGATGTGTGGGTTGGTGATTGTATATGAGTAAGGGTGTGTGGTTAAGGGATGTTTGGTTGGGGGATGGGTGGGTAGAGGATGTGTGGGTGGGTAGAGGATATGTGGGTGGGTGAGTGTGTGCAGGTTAGGAGATGGTGGGGGATGTTTGTAGGTGTGGGCTCGGGATAAGTGAGTGGGCTGGGGGAGATGGGAGATTATGTGGGTGAGTGCGGAATTTGTGTGTGGGTAGGTGCGGAATATGTGAGTTGACGGGGAGATGTGTGTGTGGCTGAGGAATGTGTGTTTGGTTGGGTGGTTGGAGGTGTGTGGGTGGAGGAGGATATTGGGTGAGTGATTGTTGGTGGGAAATGGGACGGGTAAAGGATATGTGAGTGGGTGGGGAGATGTGTGTAGGTGGGGGATGTGTGGGTTATTGAATGTATGTGTGCTTGGGGTGTGGGTGGATGGGATGTGTTGTGGATGAGAGGTGTGTGTGGGTGGGGTGATGTGTAGGGATGTGGTGGATGGGTGGGAGAATGTATTGTATGTGTGTGTGGTTGGGTGGGGGAGTTGGAGTGAATGGGGGATGTGTGGGTGGGTGGTGGATGTGTCTTATAACATTGTAATATGCATTGTTAATGTTTACAAAATTCATGTGACAATGTTTTTTTCCTATGCACTGTTCATGAAAGAAAGATGAGTGATTGGAAGGGCCGAATGTAAGACGGGCCTGCGTGCCCAATTTGTTACCCTTTGAAAATAAAGTCTGTTCGTTCGTTCGTTCGTTCGTTCGTTATACTCTCAATATCCTTATCTATAACCTCAATGTCGTTATCTTAGTTGTCCTAACTCTAATCTGTCCCTTGTCCTCTATATGCCCTGTAGTTACCCCTCAACACTCTGACACTATCATATTGATCTATTGACACCAGACTTACACATATAGCTGTCATATTGATCTATTGACATCAGACTTACATATATAGCTATCATATTGATCTATTGACATCAGACTTACATATATAGCTATCATATTGATCTATTGACATCAGACTTACATATATAGCTATCATATTGATCTATTGACATCAGACTTACATATATAGCTATCATATTGATCTATTGACATCAGACTTACATATATAGCTGTCATATTGATCTATTGACACCAGACTTACATATATAGCTGTCATATTGATCTATTGACATCAGACTTACATATATAGCTGTCATATTGATCTATTGACACCAGACTTACATATATAGCTATCATATTGATCTATTGACATCAGACTTACATATATAGCTATCATATTGATCTATTGACATCAGACTTACATATATAGCTATCAGACTTACATATATAGCTATCATATTGATCTATTGACACCAGACTTACATATATAGCTATCATATTGATCTATTGACACCAGACTTACATATATAGCTATCATATTGATCTATTGACACCAGACTTACATATATAGCTATCATATTGATCTATTGACACCAGACTTACATATATAGCTATCATATTGATCTATTGACATCAGACTTACATATATAGCTGTCATATTGATCTATTGACATCAGACTTACATATATAGCTGTCATATTGATCTATTGACATCAGACTTACATATATAGCTGTCATATTGATCTATTGACATCAGACTTACATATATAGCTGTCATATTGATCTATTGACACCAGACTTACATATATAGCTGTCATATTGATCTATTGACATCAGACTTACATATATAGCTGTCATATTGATCTATTGACATCAGACTTACATATATAGCTGTCATATTGATCTATTGACATCAGACTTACATATATAGCTGTCATATTGATCTATTGACATCAGACTTACATATATAGCTATCATATTGATCTATTGACATCAGACTTACATATATAGCTGTCATATTGATCTATTGACATCAGACTTACATATATAGCTGTCATATTGATCTATTGACATCAGACTTACATATATAGCTGTCATATTGATCTATTGACATCAGACTTACATATATAGCTGTCATATTGATCTATTGACATCAGACTTACATATATAGCTGTCATATTGATCTATTGACATCAGACTTACATATATAGCTGTCATATTGATCTATTGACATCAGACTTACATATATAGCTGTCATATTGATCTATTGACATCAGACTTACATATATAGCTGTCATATTGATCTATTGACATCAGACTTACATATATAGCTATCATATTGATCTATTGACATCAGACTTACATATATAGCTGTCATATTGATCTATTGACACCAGACTTACATATATAGCTATCATATTGATCTATTGACATCAGACTTACATATATAGCTGTCATATTGATCTATTGACATCAGACTTACATATATAGCTGTCATATTGATCTATTGACATCAGACTTACATATATAGCTGTCATATTGATCTATTGACATCAGACTTACATATATAGCTGTCATATTGATCTATTGACATCAGACTTACATATATAGCTGTCATATTGATCTATTGACACCAGACTTACACATATAGCTATCATATTGATGTATTGACATCAGACTTACATATACACCTGTCTGTCATCGTCCTCGCTTCACTAACAGGCACTCAGCTTCTTCATATGCACTCAAAGAAAACGTATGGTAACTTTCCATCATTTATTTCCAGGCGAACCTGATATCATCACACAATAAATACAGGCGGTAATTCTCGTGCGAACATACATAAGCCGCCTTTCATAATCTAATAGCACACGCTAGTCTCACACTTCACTATTCGTTCTACTCAAACTAGTACTCTCGCAATCATTAAACATTTGCTCAAAAGAAACACGTCCTCTCTGAAAACTGTCCCCAAGTCTGCCTGACGATTCTCAGCTCAACCGCTGGGCTAGTTGTCCTAGACCCCGTGCTGTTGTGTGAACCTCATGCTATCTGAACTGTCACGTTGTACTACAACTGTCCGTGCTAGGATCGGTCCGTCGGTGTACTGACCTCTGTTCAGGGCAGTGTCCCGTGACCGGGGGTCCCCTTGAATCACCCCGCCTGGTCCTACCGTTACTCTGTCTAATACACGATAGTGTCCCTTACCACGTCATGTCTCCACTTCATCTACTGTCCTGTAGATGTCCTGTCTCCTGACCCTCAGGTGTCCTGACTGATGTCCTGTCCCATGACCCTCTGGTGTCCTGACTGATGTCCTGTATCTACTCTACCGGTTTCATCTTTCACATTTTCATCTTTCACATTATCATTTTGTATGTATGACACTTGATTTTATCATGTATAATATAACATTACTGTAATGTGAGTGAGAGCGCTAGTGAGTGAGAGAGAGAGAGAGAGAGAGAGAGAGAGAGAGAGAGAGAGAGAGAGAGAGAGAGAGAGAGAGAGAGAGAGAGAGAGAGTTGAATTGCATCACTAATTTTTAAGTTACAAAATGTTTGGGTGAATGTGTGTGGGGGATGTGTGTGGGTTGGGGGAGGGGTGCGTGATGAGTGTGGGTGATGGATTTGGAGATGTGTGTGTGGGTGGGGGATATGTCTGGCTGGGTGTGTGTGGCTGGATGGAGGATGTATGTGTGGGTAGTGAGGGCGACTGTAGTTGGGGGATGTGTGGATGGTTAGGAGATGTGTGGATAGATGTGTGTGTGGGTGAGGGATGTGTCTTTGGGATGTGTGTGGGTGTGGTATTGTGTGGGAGGGGAGCTGGGTGTGGATAAATGATGTTTGTGTGGGTGGGTGAAGGTGTGGTTGGGTTTGTGGGTGGGTGAATGATGTGTGTGAGGGTGGGGGATGTTTGCTTAGATGGGTGGTTGGGATGTGTGAGTGTGGGTGGGTAGATAGGAGATGTATGTGTTGATGAGTGGGTAAGGGATGTGTGGGTGTTAGTGGTTGAGGGATAAGTACGTGTGTCTAGGGATGTGTGAGGGGATGAATGTATGGGTTGTGGATGGGAGGTGTGTGTTTGTGAATGGGGAATGTGTTGGTGGGTGGGGATGTGTGTGAGGGATGTTTGTATGGGTGGGGAGATTGTGCGTGGGTGGGGATGTGTGTGTATATGGGTAAGGGTGTGTGGTTAAGGGATGTGTGGCTGGGGGAATGGGTGGATGGAGGATGTGTGGTTGGGTGGAGGATGTGTGGTTGGGTAGAGGATGTGTGGGTGGGTGATTGTATATGAGTAAGGGTGTGTGGTTAAGGGATGTTTGGTTGGGGGATGGGTGGGTAGAGGATGTGTGGGTGGGTAGAGGATATGTGGGTGGGTGAGTGTGTGCAGGTTAGGAGATGGTGGGGGATGTTTGTAGGTGTGGGCTCGGGATAAGTGAGTGGGCTGGGGGAGATGGGAGATTATGTGGGTGAGTGCGGAATTTGTGTGTGGGTAGGTGCGGAATATGTGAGTTGACGGGGAGATGTGTGTGTGGCTGAGGAATGTGTGTTTGGTTGGGTGGTTGGAGGTGTGTGGGTGGAGGAGGATATTGGGTGAGTGATTGTTGGTGGGAAATGGGACGGGTAAAGGATATGTGAGTGGGTGGGGAGATGTGTGTAGGTGGGGGATGTGTGGGTTATTGAATGTATGTGTGCTTGGGGTGTGGGTGGATGGGATGTGTGGTGGATGAGAGGTGTGTGTGGGTGGGGATGATGTGTAGGGATGTGGTGGATGGGTGGGAGAATGTATTGTATGTGTGTGTGGTTGGGTGGGGGAGTTGGAGTGAATGGGGGATGTGTGGGTGGGTGGTGGATGTGTCTTATAACATTGTAATATGCATTGTTATGTTTACAAAATTCATGTGACAATGTTTTTTTCCTATGCACTGTTCATGAAAGAAAGATGAGTGATTGGAAGGGCCGAATGTAAGACGGGCCTGCGTGCCCAATTTGTTACCCTTTGAAAATAAAGTCTGTTCGTTCGTTCGTTCGTTCGTTCGTTATACTCTCAATATCCTTATCTATAACCTCAATGTCGTTATCTTAGTTGTCCTAACTCTAATCTGTCCCTTGTCCTCTATATGCCCTGTAGTTACCCCTCAACACTCTGACACTATCATATTGATCTATTGACACCAGACTTACACATATAGCTGTCATATTGATCTATTGACATCAGACTTACATATATAGCTATCATATTGATCTATTGACATCAGACTTACATATATAGCTATCATATTGATCTATTGACATCAGACTAACATATATAGTATCATATTGATCTATTGACATCAGACTTACATATATAGCTATCATATTGATCTATTGACATCAGACTTACATATATAGCTGTCATATTGATCTATTGACACCATACTTACATATATAGCTGTCATATTGATCTATTGACATCAGACTTACATATATAGCTGTCATATTGATCTATTGACACCATACTTACATATATAGCTATCATATTGATCTATTGACATCAGACTTACATATATAGCTATCATATTGATCTATTGACATCAGACTAACATATATAGTATCATATTGATCTATTGACATCAGACTTACATATATAGCTATCATATTGATCTATTGACATCAGACTTACATATATAGCTGTCATATTGATCTATTGACATCAGACTTACATATATAGCTGTCATATTGATCTATTGACATCAGACTTACATATATAGCTGTCATATTGATCTATTGACATCAGACTAACATATATAGTATCATATTGATCTATTGACATCAGACTTACATATATAGCTATCATATTCATCTATTGACATCAGACTAACATATATAGCTATCATATTGATCTATTGACATCAGACTTACATATATAGCTATCATATTGATCTATTGACATCAGACTAACATATATAGTATCATATTGATCTATTGACATCATACTTACATATATAGCTATCATATTGATCTATTGACATCAGACTTACATATATAGCTGTCATATTGATCTATTGACATCAGACTTACATATATAGCTGTCATATTGATCTACTGACATCAGACTTACATATATAGCTATCATATTGATCTATTGACACCAGACTTACATATATAGCTGTCATATTGATCTATTGACATCAGACTTACATATATAGCTGTCATATTGATCTATTGACATCAGACTTACATATATAGCTATCATATTGATCTATTGACATCAGACTTACATATATAGCTGTCATATTGATCTATTGACATCAGACTTACATATATAGCTATCATATTGATCTATTGACATCAGACTTACATATATAGTTATCATATTGATCTATTGACATCAGACTTACATATATAGCTATCATATTGATCTATTGACATCAGACTTACATATATAGCTGTCATATTGATCTATTGACACCAGACTTACATATATAGCTGTCATATTGATCTATTGACATCAGACTTACATATATAGCTGTCATATTGATCTATTGACATCATAATTACATATATAGCTGTCATATTGATCTATTGACACCAGAGTTACATATATAGCTGTCATATTGATCTATTGACATCATACTTACATATATAGCTGTCATATTGATCTATTGACATCATACTTACATATATAGCTGTCATATTGATCTATTGACACCAGAGTTACATATATAGCTGTCATATTGATCTATTGACACCAGACTTACATATATAGCTCTCATATTGATCTATTGACACCAGACTTACATATATAGCTCTCATATTGATCTATTGACATCAGACTTACATATATAGCTATCATATTGATCTATTGACATCATACTTACATATATAGCTGTCATATTGATCTATTGACACCAGAGTTACATATATAGCTGTCATATTGATCTATTGACACCAGACTTACATATATAGCTATCATATTGATCTATTGACACCAGACTTACATATATAGCTGTCATATTGATCTATTGACACCAGACTTACATATATAGCTGTCATATTGATCTATTGACATCAGACTTACATATATAGCTGTCATATTGATCTATTGACACCAGACTTACATATATAGCTGTCATATTGATCTATTGACATCAGACTTACATATATAGCTGTCATATTGATCTATTGACATCAGACTTACATATATAGCTGTCATATTGATCTATTGACATCAGACTTACATATATAGCTCTCATATTGATCTATTGACATCAGACTTACATATATAGCTGTCATATTGATCTATTGACATCAGACTTACATATATAGCTGTCATATTGATCTATTGACACCAGACTTACATATATAGCTGTCATATTGATCTATTGACACCAGACTTACATATATAGTTATCATATTGATCTATTGACACCATACTTACATATATAGCTATCATATTGATCTATTGACATCAGACTTACATATATAGCTGTCATATTGATCTATTGACATCAGACTTACATATATAGCTATCATATTGATCTATTGACATCAGACTTACATATATAGCTGTCATATTGATCTATTGACACCAGACTTACATATATAGCTATCATATTGATCTATTGACATCAGACTTGCATATATAGCTGTCATATTGATCTATTGACACCAGACTTACATATATAGTTGTCATATTGATCTATTGACACCAGACTTACATATATAGCTATCATATTGATCTATTGACATCATACTTACATATATAGCTATCATATTGATCTATTGACACCATACTTACATATATAGTTATCATATTGATCTATTGACACCATACTTACATATATAGCTATCATATTGATCTATTGACATCAGACTTACATATATAGCTATCATATTGATCTATTGACACCATACTTACATATATAGCTATCATATTGATCTATTGACACCATACTTACATATATAGCTATCATATTGATCTATTGACACCATACTTACATATATAGCTATCATATTGATCTATTGACACCATACTTACATATATAGCTATCATATTGATCTATTGACACCATACTTACATATATAGCTATCATATTGATCTATTGACACCATACTTACATATATAGCTATCATATTGATCTATTGACATCAGACTTACATATATAGCTATCATATTGATCTATTGACACCATACTTACATATATAGCTATCATATTGATCTATTGACACCATACTTACATATATAGCTATCATATTGATCTATTGACATCAGACTTACATATATAGCTATCATATTGATCTATTGACACCATACTTACATATATAGCTATCATATTGATCTATTGACACCATACTTACATATATAGCTATCATATTGATCTATTGACACCATACTTACATATATAGCTATCATATTGATCTATTGACACCATACTTACATATATAGCTATCATATTGATCTATTGACACCATACTTACATATATAGCTATCATATTGATCTATTGACACCATACTTACATATATAGCTATCATATTGATCTATTGACACCATACTTACATATATAGCTATCATATTGATCTATTTACACCATACTTACATATATAGCTATCATATTGATCTATTGACACCATACTTACATATATAGCTATCATATTGATCTATTGACACCATACTTACATATATAGCTATCATATTGATCTATTGACACCATACTTACATATATAGCTATCATATTGATCTATTGACACCATACTTACATATATAGCTATCATATTGATCTATTGACACCATACTTACATATATAGCTATCATATTGATCTATTGACACCATACTTACATATATAGCTATCATATTGATCTATTGACACCATACTTACATATATAGCTATCATATTGATCTATTGACACCATACTTACATA
>JACEFZ010003594.1:97500-112500 GCA_014155875.1 Cepaea nemoralis
ATCCGCATATCTAATGTTATTGCTGATACGTCTCAAAATGATGATTCCTGTCATATATTCAACATTTCTGAAAATATTTTCATTGTACAGGGAAAAAAGATCTGGTGACATTGCACATCTCTGCCGCACACCTCTCTTAATAGGCTGGTATTGACCTACCTCATTATCAATGCGTATGGCAGGTTGTTGCTTCCATATACAGTTTCTACGAGTCTAAAGTCTTTCCCCATCAACTTGTAGATCTGCAAGCATCTTCGTCCTGTTAAAAGTAGTTCATACTAATTCTGAATTTCAGTTGTGGAGGTGTACTGTCCTCTGCAACACTGCAACCCTACACTGTCCAGTACTGTCCTCTATATCACTACAACCCTACACTGTCCAGTACTGTCCTCTACATCACTACAACCCTACAGTGTCCAGTACTGTCCTCTACATCACTGCAACCCTACACTGTCCAGTACTGTCCTCTACAACGCTGCAACCCTACACTGTCCAGTACTGTCCTCTACAACGCTGTAACCCTACACTGTCCAGTACTGTCCTCTACAACGCTGCAACCCTACACTGTCAAGTACTGTCCTCTACATCGCTGCAACCCTACACTGTCCAGTACTGTCCTCTACAACGCTGCAACCCTACACTGTCCAGTACTGTCCTCTACAACACTGCAACCCTACACTGTCCAGTACTGTCCTCTACAACGCTGTAACCCTACACTGTCCAGTACTGTCCTCTACAACACTGCAACCCTACACTGTCCAGTACTGTCCTCTACAACACTGCAACCCTACACTGTCCAGTACTGTCCTCTACATCACTGCAACCCTACACTGTCCAGTACTGTCCTCTACAACGCTGCAACCCTACACTGTCCAGTACTGTCCTCTACAACGCTGCAAACCTACACTGTCCAGTACTGTCCTCTACAACGCTGCAACCCTACACTGTCCAGTACTGTCCTCTACAACGCTACAACACTACACTGTCCAGTACTGTCCTCTACAACGCTACAACCCTACACTGTCCAGTACTGTCCTCTACATAACTGCAACAATACACTGTCCAGTACTGTCCTCTACATCACTGCAACCGTACAATGTCCAGCACTGTCCTCTACATCACTGCAACCCTACACTGTCCAGTACTGTCCTCTACAACACTACAACCCTACACTGTCCAGTACTGTCCTCTACATCACTACAACTCTACACTGTCCAGTACTGTCCTCTACAACGCTACAACCCTACACTGTCCAGTACTGTCCTCTACAACGCTACAACCCTACGCTGTCCAGTACTGTCCTCTACATCGCTACAACCCTACGCTGTCCAGTACTGTCCTCTACATCGCTACAACCCTACACGGTCCAGTACTGTCCTCTACATCACTGCAACCCTACACTGTCTAGTACTGTCCTCTACATCACTGCAACACTACACTGTCTAGTACTGTCCTCTACATCGCTACAACCCTAAACTGTCCAGTACTGTCCTCTACAACACTACAACCCTACACTGTCCAGTACTGTCCTCTACATCACTGCATCCCTACACTGTTCAGTACTGTCCTCTACACCACTACAACCCTACACTGTCCAGTACTGTCCTCTACAACACTACAACCCTACACTGTTCAGTACTGTCATCTACAACACTACAACCCTACACTGTTCAGTACTGTCCTCTACATCACTACAACCCTACACTGTCCAGTACTGTCCTCTACAACACTACAACCCTACACTGTCCAGTACTGTCCTCTACAACACTACAACCCTACACTGTCCAGTACTGTCCTCTACATCACTACAACCCTACACTGTCCAGTACTGTCCTCTACAACACTACAACCCTACACTGTTCAGTACTGTCCTCTACATCACTACAACCCTACACTGTCCAGTACTGTCCTCTACTTCACTACAACCCTACACTGTCCAGTACTGTCCTCTACAACACTACAACCCTACACTGTCCAGTACTGTCCTCTACATCACTACAACCCTACACTGTCCAGTACTGTTCTCTACAACGCTACAACCCTACACTGTCCAGTACTGTCCTCTACAACACTACAACCCTACACTGTCCAGTACTGTCCTATACAACACTACAACCCTACACTGTCCAGTACTGTCCTCTACAACACTACAACCCTACACTGTCCAGTACTGTCCTCTACAACACTACAACCCTACACTGTCCAGTACTGTCCTCTACAACACTACAACCCTACACTGTCCAGTACTGTCATTTACAACACTGCAACCCTACACTGTCCAGTACTGTCCTCTACAACACTACAACCCTACACTGTCCAGTACTGTCATTTACAACACTGCAACCCTACACTGTCCAGTACTGTCCTCTACAACACTACAACCCTACACTGTCCAGTACTGTCCTCTACATCACTACAACCCTACACTGTCCAGTACTGTCCTCTACAACGCTACAACCCTACACTGTCCAGTACTGTCCTCTACAACGCTACAACCCTACGCTGTCCAGTACTGTCCTCTACATCGCTACAACCCTACGCTGTCCAGTACTGTCCTCTACATCGCTACAACCCCTACACGGTCCAGTACTGTCCTCTACATCACTGCAACCCTACACTGTCTAGTACTGTCCTCTACATCACTGCAACACTACACTGTCTAGTACTGTCCTCTACATCGCTACAACCCTAAACTGTCCAGTACTGTCCTCTACAACACTACAACCCTACACTGTCCAGTACTGTCCTCTACATCACTGCAACCCTACACTGTTCAGTACTGTCCTCTACAACACTACAACCCTACACTGTCCAGTACTGTCCTCTACAACACTACAACCCTACACTGTTCAGTACTGTCATCTACAACACTACAACCCTACACTGTTCAGTACTGTCCTCTACATCACTACAACCCTACACTGTCCAGTACTGTCCTCTACAACACTACAACCCTACACTGTCCAGTACTGTCCTCTACAACACTACAACCCTACACTGTCCAGTACTGTCCTCTACATCACTACAACCCTACACTGTCCAGTACTGTCCTCTACAACACTACAACCCTACACTGTTCAGTACTGTCCTCTACATCACTACAACCCTACACTGTCCAGTACTGTCCTCTACTTCACTACAACCCTACATTGTCCAGTACTGTCCTCTACAACACTACAACCCTACACTGTCCAGTACTGTCCTCTACATCACTACAACCCTACACTGTCCAGTACTGTCCTCTACAACGCTACAACCCTACACTGTCCAGTACTGTCCTCTACAACACTACAACCCTACACTGTCCAGTACTGTCCTATACAACACTACAACCCTACACTGTCCAGTACTGTCCTCTACAACACTACAACCCTACACTGTCCAGTACTGTCCTCTACAACACTACAACCCTACACTGTCCAGTACTGTCCTCTACAACACTACAACCCTACACTGTCCAGTACTGTCCTCTACAACACTACAACCCTACACTGTCCAGTACTGTCCTCTACATCACTACAACCCTACAATGTCCAGTACTATCCTCTACATCACTGCAACCCTACACTGTCCAGTACTGTCCTCTACAACACTACAACCCTACACTGTTCAGTACTGTCCTCTACATCACTACAACCCTACACTGTCCAGTACTGTCCTCTACAAAACTACAACCCTACACTGTTCAGTACTATCCTCTACAACACTACAACCTTACAATGTCCAGTACTGTCCTCTACAACACTACAACCCTACACTGTCCAGTACTGTCCTCTACAACACTACAACCCTACACTGTCCAGTACTGTCCTCTACAACACTACAACCCTACGCTGTCCAGTACTGTCCTCTACAACACTACAACCCTACGCTGTCCAGTACTGTCCTCTACATCACTACAACCCTACACTGCTCAGTACTGTCCTCTACATCACTACAACCCAACACTGTCCAGTACTGTCCTCTACATCACTACAACCCTACACTGTCCAGTACTGTCCTCTACATCACTACAACCCTACACTGTCCAGTACTGTCCTCTACATCACTACAACCCTACACTGTTCAGTACTGTCCTCTACATCACTACAACCCTACACTGTCCAGTACTGTCCTCTACATCACTACAACCCTACACTGTTCAGTACTGTCCTCTACATCACTACAACCCTACACTGTCCAGTACTGTCCTCTACATCACTACAACCCTACACTGTTCAGTACTGTCCTCTACATCACTACAACCCTACCATGTCCAGTACTGTCCTCTACAACACTACAACCCTACACTGTCCAGTACTGTCCTCTACATCACTACAACCCTACACTGTCCCGTACTGTCCTCTGCAACACTTCAACCCTACACTGTTCAGTACTGTCCTCTACATCACTACAACCCTACACTGTCCCGTACTGTCCTCTGCAACACTGCAACCCTATGCTGTCCTGCACTGTCCAAGCTACTGGATTCTCAGATTCTACACATGTGTTGTATCAGAGGCATGGCATGTTGTTGGTTGTTCTTTGACATGTTGTTGGTTGTTCTTTGACATGTTGTTGGTTGTTCTTTGACATGTTGTTGGTTGTTCTTTGACATGTTGTTGGGTGTTCTTTGACATGTTGTTGGTTGTTCTTTGACATGTTGTTGGTTGTTGTATGACATGTTGTTGGCAACAATTGTGACTTATGTGTTCCAGGTGAGGTGTACAGCCTCTTCCACCAAGAACTAAACTACGCTATTTCTTACTAACCAACAGGTGAACAGTACAGGTTACAGAGTTGCCAGCACAGGGCCTACAGCATCTCCTGCCACCAGAATCAGTGATGGCCAGATCCTGTGCCAACTGCCGTCTGCTGGGGATTACCTCATCAATGTCTACAACACAGCTGGCCTAGTTAGCAACTCACTCATCTTGCTGACCTTTAACCCCGCATGCTTTGACTGCATAGAACTGGGTTCCTGTTCACGGAGGGTGAGTGTTTCTCCACAGAACTAGTCCACTAGGTGGCCACATAACAGTTCCCCTACATTATTCCACAGAACTAGTCCACTAGGTGACCACATAACAGTTCCCCTACATTATTCCACAGAACTAGTCCACTAGGTGACCACATAACAGTTCCCCTACATTATTCCACAGAACTAGTCCACTAGGTGACCACATAACAGTTCCCCTACACTATTCCACAGAACTAGTCCACTAGGTGGCCACATAACAGTTCCCCTACATTATTCCACAGAACTAGTCCACTAGGTGACCACATAACAGTTCCCCTACATTATTCCACAGAACTAGTCCACTAGGTGACCACATAACAGTTCCCCTACATTATTCCACAGAACTAGTCCACTAGGTGGCCACATAACAGTTCCCCTACATTATTCCACAGAACTAGTCCACTAGGTGACCACATATCAGTTCCCCTACACTATTCCACAGAAGGGTGATAACAAACCCAGCGCAAGCCTAACTGTTGCAGTGTATTGTATTTGACACACCGTGTATTTGGTTAGAGGATTTAAGGGCCGGAATGTTTCATATGACAAATAGATGGAAAATACAGGGTTTCATGAGACAAGTAGATGGAACATGCAGGGTTTTATGAGACAAGTACATGGAAAATACAGGGTATCATGAGACAAGTAGATGGAAAATACAAGGTTTCATGTGACAAATAGATGGAAAATACAGGTTTCCATGAGACAAGTAGATGTAATATACAGGATTTCATGAGACAAATAGATGGAAAATACAGGTTTTCATAAGACAAATAGATGGAAAATACAGGGTTTCATGAGACAAGTAGATGGAACATACAGGGTTTTATGAGACAAGTACATGGAAAATACAGGGTGTCATGAGACAAGTAGATGGAAAATAAGGGTTTCATGGGACTAGTAGACGGAAAATACAGGGTTTCACGAGACAAGCAGATGGAAAATACATGGTTTTTGATTGAACTTTGATTGAGGGATTGATTGATTTAACTTTATTTTCAAAGGGTCACAAATTGGGCATGCAGGCCCGTCTAACATTAGGCCCTTCCCATCACTCATCTTTCGTTCATCAACAGTGCAAGATACATTAACATAGGAAAAAAATATTGTCACATGAACGGTGTAAACATAAACAATGCATATTACCATGTTATGAGACACAACCCCCACACACATACATTTTCCCCAATCACCCACCCACACACACACCCACACACACACCCACACACACACCCACACACACACACCCCAGGCACTTATACATGCCACCACACACACTCCCTCACCCACCCCCCACCCACACACACATCCCCCAACCACACATATCACCCATCCACACACATCTCACCACTAACACACACATCCTCCACCCACATACCCCCCACACATCCTCCATCCACACACACCAACACATCCCCCACCCACACATCCCCCATCTACACACATCCCCCACCTACATACATCCTCCATCCACACACATCTCCCACCCACACACTCATTCCCCAATTCAAACACACCCACACATCCTCCACCAACCCACCCACCCACCCACATCCCCAACCACCCAGCCTAATACACATCCCCAACCACACATCCCTTCACCCACACACACATCCCCCTCCAACCCACACATCCCACACCCACCCATACAAACATCCCCCACCCACACATGTGGTTTAATGTGATAAGTAGATGAAAATACAAGATTTTATGTGACAAATAGATGGAAAATACTTGGTTCCATGTGACAAGTAGATGTGACATGCAGGGTTTCATGTGACAAGTAGATGAAACATACTGTGTCACCTGACAGGTAGATGGAAAATGCAGGCTAACATGTGACAAGTAGTTGGAACATACATATTTTCATGAGACAAGTAGATGAAACTTACATGTTTTCATGTGATAAGTAGATGGAATGAAAATGGTGTCATTGACAACTAGATGGAACATACGTGGTTTCATGTGACATGTAGATGTATCACACAGGGTGTAATATGACAACTAGATGAATCATACAGAGTGTCATGTGACAGGTAGATGGAAAATACAGGTTTTCATGTGAAAGTAGATAGAACAAACAGGGTGTCATGTGACAAGTAGATGGAACATACAAAGTTACACGTGATAAGTAGATTGAACATACAGGGTTTAATATAATAAGTAGATTGAACATACAGGGTTTCAAGTGATAAGTAGATGGAACATACATGGTTTCATGTGATAAGTAGATGGAACATAATTGTGTCATGTGACAAGCAGATGAAACATAAGGGTATCATGTGACAAGCAGATAGAACATACAGGGTATCATGTGACAAGTAGATGGAACCCAGTCTCCAGGAGCGTACATCTCATGTAGGTAGTCAATATTTGCCCGGAGTCTGACAGTGTTGTGTTGTTGTTGTTGCCTCGTGTGTGACAGTGTTGTATTGATGTTGCCTCGTGTGTGACAGTGTTGTGTCGTTGTTGCCTCGTATGTGACAGTGTTGTGTTGTTGCCTCGTGTGTGACAGTGTTGTTGCCTGGTATGTGACAGTGTTGTGTTGTTGCCTGGTATGTGACAGTGTTGCGTTGTTGCCTGGTATGTGACAGTGTTGTGTTGTTGCCTGGTATGTGACAGTGTTGTGTTGTTGCCTGGTATGTGACAGTGTTGTGTTGTTGCCTGGTATGTGACAGTGTTGTGTTGTTGTCTCGTATGTGACAGTGTTGTTGTCTCGTATGTGACAGTGTTGTGTTGTTGTCTCGTATGTGACAGTGTTGTGTTGTTGTTGTCTCGTATGTGACAGTGGTATGTTGTTGTTGTTGTTGCCTGGTATGTGACAGTGTTGTGTTGTTGTTGCCAGCCACACACCTGCTACATTGAGGGTCAGTGTTTCCAAGATTTAGACGAGAACCCGGCGGACTTGACCTTGCTGTGTAACTCATCTAGCAGCAGCGACACCTGGTCTCTCAAACTTGGTGAGTGTACGCCTAATAAACTGTTCTTAATTGTACTGTATGTGAACAGAAGTGAGTGTACGCCTAATAAACTGTTCTTAAGTGTATTTTATGCGAACAGAAGTGAGTGTACGCCTAATAAACTGTTCTTAAGTGTATTTTATGCGAACAGAAGTGAGTGTACGCCTAGTAAACTGTTCTTATTTGTACTTTATGTGAACAGAAGTGAGTGTACGCTATACTATTCTACATTGTTCTTTATGTGAACAGAAGTGAGTGTACGCCATATAAACTGTTCTTAATTGTACTTTATGTGAACAGAAGTGAGTGTACGCTATACTATTCTACATTGTTCTTTATGTGAACAGAAGTGAGTGTACGCCATATAAACTGTTCTTAATTGTACTTTATGTGAACAGAAGTGAGTGTACGCTATACTATTCTACATTGTTCTTTATGTGAACAGAAGTGAGTGTACGCCATATAAACTATTCTTAATTGTACTTTATGTGAACAGAAGTGAGTGTACGCTATACTATTCTACATTGTTCTTTATGTGAACAGAAGTGAGTGTACGCCTAATAAACTGTTCTTAATTGTACTTTATGTGAACAGAAGTGAGTGTACGCTATACTATTCTACATTGTTCTTTATGTGAACAGAAGTGAGTGTATGCCATATAAACTGTTCTTAATTGTACTTTATGTGGACAGAAGTGAGTGTACGCCATATAAACTGTTCTTAATTGTACTTTATGTGAACAGAAGTGAGTGTACGCTATACTATTCTACATTGTTCTTTATGTGAACAGAAGTGAGTGTACGCCATATAAACTGTTCTTAATTGTACTTTATGTGAACAGAAGTGAGTGTACGCTATACTATTCTACATTGTTCTTTATGTGAACAGAAGTGAGTGTACGCCTAATAAACTGTTCTTAATTGTACTTTATGTGAACAGAAGTGAGTGTACGCTATACTATTCTACATTGTTCTTTATGTGAACAGAAGTGAGTGTACGCCTAATAAACTGTTCTTAATTGTACTTTATGTGAACAGAAGTGAGTGTACGCTATACTATTCTACATTGTTCTTTATGTGAACAGAAGTGAGTGTACGCTATACTATTCTACATTGTTCTTTATGTGAACAGAAGTGAGTGTACGCTTAACTATTCTACATTGTTTTTATGTGAACATAAGTGAGTGTACGCCAAACAAACTATTCTACATTGTATTTTATGTGAACGGTTCGATGTGAAATGAGGATGATCTGTCAACGAACTAAAGTCTCTCACTGAACATTGTATGTGACATCTCTCTCAGTGAACATTGTATGTGACATCTCTCTCAGTGAACATTGTGTGTGACATCTCTCTCAGTGAACATTGTGTATGACATCTCTCTCAGTGAACATTGTGTATGACATCTCTCTCAGTGAACATTGTGTGTGACATCTATTTCAGTGAACATTGTGTGTGACATCTCTCTCACTGAACATTGTATGTGACATCTCTCTCAGTGAACATTGTGTGTGACATCTCTCTCAGTGAACATTGTATGTGACATCTCTCTCAGTGAACATTGTGTGTGACATCTCTCTCAGTGTAATTGTGTGTGACATCTCTCTCAGTGAACATTTTGTGTGACATCTCTGTCAGTGAACATTATATGTGACATCTCTCTCAATGAACATTGTGTGTGACATCTCTCTAAGTGAACATTGTGTGTGATATCTCTCTCAGTGAACATTGGGTGTGACATCTCTCTCAGTGAACATTGTGTGTGACATCTATTTCAGTGAACATTGTGTGTGACATCTCTCTCAGTGAACATTGTGTGTGACATGTCTCTCAGTGAACATTGTGTGTGACATCTCTCTCAGTGAACATTGTGTGTGACATCTCTCTCAGTGAACATTGTGTGTGACATCTCACTCAGTGAACATTGTATGTGACATCTCTCTCAGTGAACATTGTGTGTGACATCTCTCTCAATGAACATTGTATGTGACATCTCTCTCAGTGAACATTGTGTGTGACATCTCTCTCAGTGAACATTGTGTGTGACATCTCTCTCAGTGAACATTGTGTTTGACATCTCTCTCAGTGAACATTGTGTGTGACATCACTCTCAGTGAACATTGTGTGTGACATCTCTCTCAGTGAATATTGTGTGTGACATCTCTCTCAGTGAACATTGTGTGTGACATGTCTCTCAGTGAACATTGTGTGTGACATCTCTCTCAGTGAACATTGTGTGTGACATCTCTCTCAGTGAACATTGTGTGTGACATCTCTCTCAGTGAAAATTGTGTGTGAAATCTCTCTCAGTGAACATTGTGTGTGACATCACTCTCAGTGAACATTGTGTGTGACATCTCTCTCAGTGAACATTGAGTGTGACATCTCTCTCAGTGAACATTGTGTGTGACATCTCTCTCAGTGAACATTGTGTGTGACATCTCTCTCAGTGAACATTATGTGTGACATTTCTCACTGAACATTTACTATGACATTTTACAGAACATGTTTGCCATCTCGAATTGTATACAGTCATTCGAGTATTCTACTGTACTGCCATCTTCCTGTCATACAAAGCATTTGTCAAGTATGCTGTTTCTATGGTCTGTTATATTTCCTGACTTTGTGGTATCTGTGTGAACTTTCAGATGCGTGTCCTGGTTCAGTGGCCCAGTGGGACGACAGCATTCCGGCCAACACGTCGCTGACTTTGCTCAATGTGGAGACACTTGTCGGTGGCGCTGACCTGACATCGTGCAGACGTCTCTGCCTGGACAACATCACTCTACCCTGCAGGTCATCGGACTACAGGGCTGCGACCCAGGAGTGCCACCTGTCCAGGTCTTCCAGCAAGTTAAGTGCAGACTACCTGCTTCCTGTCAGCGGCGTGTCGCACTCGGAGTGGACCTGTGTGGGAGGTAATTCTTCAGTCTTACAAAGTAATGGCCCCTTGACAGTCACAGTCTCATCACCTTTGTCCCGCTTTCCACTACTTGTCTCCCCTTTTCTCGTCGTGCTGCTCATAATACCCCCTCTTGGCGTCGCCACCTTTCAGCTCCACCTCCGCCTGTTGCTGCTTCTGCCTCTGATCTTATGAGAATGATGATGACGATTATGATTGTCTGCATGGCTTGGCACACGGCATAATTGGGGCATGGATGCAGAAGTGATCCAAGGCTCTGGTGATCGTGGGAGATGACGAACAATGACGCCCCACACTTATGTGCAAGAAACTTATCTGCGTGACGCCCCACGCTTATCGCCATTACGCACCACGCTCATCAGCATAACGCCCCACACTTATCTGCGTAACGCCCTACGCTTATCGGCATTATGCCCCACGCTTATCAGCATGACGCCCTAAACTTATAAGCATGATGTCCCACATTTATCGGCATGACGCCCCAGAATAATCAGCATGACGCCCCACAATTATCTGTATGTTGATGTGTGGACACAAACAGTGTTGTGTTGTTGTTGATGTGTGGATACAAACAGTGTTGTGTTGTTGTTGATGTGTGGACACATAAGGTGTTGTGTTGTTGTTGATGTGTGGACACATAAGGTGTTGTGTTGTTGTTGATGTGTGGACACAAACAGTGTTGTGTTGTTGTTGATGTGTGGACACATAAGGTGTTGTGTTGTTGTTGATGTGTGGACACAAACAGTGTTGTGTTGTTGTTGATGTGTGGACACATAAGGTGTTGTGTTGTTGTTGATGTGTGGACACAAACAGTGTTGTGTTGTTGTTGTGTGGACACAACCAGTGTTGTGTTGTTGTTGTGTGGACACAAACAGTGTTGTGTTGTTGTTGATGTGTGGACACAAACAGTGTTGTGTTGTTGTTGATGTATGGACACATACAGTGTTGTGTTGTTGTTGATGTGTGGACACATACAGTGTTGTTGTTGTTGTTGTTGATGTGTGGACACAACCAGTGTTGTGTTGTTGATGTGTGGACACAAACAGTGTTGTGTTGTTGATGTGTCGACACATAAGGTGTTGTGTTGTTGTTGATGTGTGGACACATAAGGTGTTGTGTTGTTGTTGATGTGTCGACACAAACAGTGTTGTGTTGTTGTTGATGTGTGGACACATAAGGTGTTGTGTTGTTGCTGATGTGTGGACACAAACAGTGTTGTGTTGTTGATGTGTGGACACAAACAGTGTTATGTTGTGTTGTTGATGTGTGGACACATAAGGTGTTGTGTTGTTGTTGATGTGTGGACACAAACAGTGTTGTGTTGTTGTTGATGTGTCGACACAAACAGTGTTGTGTTGTTGTTGATGTGTGGACACAAACAGTGTTGTGTTGTTGTTGATGTGTGGACACAAACAGTGTTGTGTTGTTGTTGATGTGTGGACACAAACAGTGTTGTGGTGTTGTTGATGTTTGGACACATAAGGTGTTGTGTTGTTGTTGATGTGTGGACACAAACAGTGTTGTGTTGTTGTTGATGTGTGGACACAAACAGTGTTGTGTTGTTGTTGATGTGTGGACACAAACAGTGTTGTGGTGTTGTTGATGTGTGGACACAAACAGTGTTGTGTTGTTGTTGATGTGTGGACACAAATAGTGTTGTGTTGTTGTTGATGTGTGGACACATAAGGTGGTGTTTTGTTGATGATGTGTGGACACATAAGGTATTGTGTTGTTGTTGATGTGTGGACACAAACAGTGTTGTGTTGTTGTTGATGTGTCGACACATAAGGTGTTGTGTTGTTGTTGATGTGTGGACATAAACAGTGTTGTGTTGTTGTTGATGTGTGGACACATAAGGTGTTGTGTTGTTGTTGATGTGTGGACACAAACAGTGTTGTTTTGTTGTTGATGTGTGGACACATAAGGTGTTGTGTTGTTGTTGATGTGTGGACACAAACAGTGTTGTGTTGTTGTTGATGTGTGGACACATAAGGTGTTGTGTTGTTGTTGATGTGTGGACACAAACAGTGTTGTGTTGTTGTTGATGTGTGGACACATAAGGTGTTGTGTTGTTGTGATGTGTGGACACAAACAGTGTTGTGTTGTTGTTGATGTGTGGACACAACCAGTGTTATGTTGTGTTGTTGTTGATGTGTCGACACAACCAGTGTTATGTTGTGTTGTTGTTGATGTGTCGACACAACCAGTGTTATGTTGTGTTGTTGTTGATGTGTCGACACAACCAGTGTTATGTTGTGTTGTTGTTGATGTGTGGACACAACCAGTGTTATGTTGTGTTGTTGTTGATGTGTCGACACAAACAGTGCTATGTTGTGTTGTTGTTGATGTGTCGACACAACCAGTGTTATGTTGTGTTGTTGTTGATGTGTCGACACAACCAGTGTTATGTTGTGTTGTTGTTGATGTGTCGACACAACCAGTGTTATGTTGTGTTGTTGTTGATGTGTCGACACAACCAGTGTTGTTGTTGTTGATGTGTGGACACAACCAGTGTTGTGTTGTTGTTGTGTGGACACAACCAGTGTTGTGTTGTTGTTGTGTGGACACAACCAGTGTTGTTGTTGATGTGTGGACACAACCAGTGTTGTTGTTGTTGTTGATGTGTGGACACAAACAGTGTTGTTGTTGTTGTTGATGTGTGGACACAACCAGTGTTGTTGGTGTTGTTGATGTGTGGACACAACCAGTGTTGTGTTGTTGATGTGTGGACACAAACAGTGTTGTTGTTGTTGTTGATGTGTGGACACAACCAGTGTTGTTGTTGATGTGTGGACACAACCAGTGTTGTTGTTGTTGTTGATGTGTGGACACAAACAGTGTTGTGTTGTTGGTGATGTGTGGACACAAACAGTGTTGTTGTTGTTGTTGATGTGTGGACACAACCAGTGTTGTGTTGTTGTTGATGTGTGGACACAAACAGTGTTGTGTTGTTGTTGATGTGTGGCCACAAACAGTGTTGTGTTGTTGTTGATGTGTGGACACAACCAGTGTTGTTGTTGTTGATGATGTGTGGACACAACCAGTGTTGTTGTTGTTGTTGATGTGTGGACACAACCAGTGTTGATGTTGATGTGTGGACACAACCAGTGTTGTTGTTGTTGATGTGTGGACACAACCAGTGTTGTTGTTGTTGGTGATGTGTGGACACAAACAGTGTTGTATTGTTGTTGATGTGTCGACACAAACAGTGTTGTTGTTGTTGTTGATGTGTGGACATAACCAGTGTTGTTGTTGTTGATGTGTGGACACAACCATTTTTTGTTGGTGATGTGTTGACACAACCAGTGTTGTTGTTGTTGTTGATGTGTGGACACAACCAGTGTTGTTGTTGTTGTTGATGTGTGGACACAACCAGTGTTGTTGTTGTTGATGTGTGGACACAGCCAGTGTTGTTGTTGTTGTTGATGTGTGGACACAACCAGTGTTGTTGTTGTTGATGTGTGGACACAAACATTGTTGTGTTGTTGATGTTTGGACACAAACAGTGTTGTGTTGTTGTTGATGTGTGGACACATAAGGTGTTGTGTTGTTGTTGATGTGTGGACACAAACAGTGTTGTGTTGTTGTTGATGTGTCGACACATAAGGTGTTGTGTTGTTGTTGATGTGTGGACATAAACAGTGTTGTGTTGTTGTTGATGTGTGGACACATAAGGTGTTGTGTTGTTGTTGATGTGTGGACACAAACAGTGTTGTTTTGTTGTTGATGTGTGGACACAAACAGTGTTGTGTTGTTGTTGATGTGTGGACACAAACAGTGTTGTGTTGTTGTTGATGTGTCGACACATAAGGTGATGTGTTGTTGTTGATGTGTGGACACAAACAGTGTTGTGTTGTTGTTGATGTGTGGACACATAAGGTGTTGTGTTGTTGTGATGTGTGGACACAAACAGTGTTGTGTTGTTGTTGATGTGTGGACACAACCAGTGTTATGTTGTGTTGTTGTTGATGTGTCGACACAACCAGTGTTATGTTGTGTTGTTGTTGATGTGTCGACACAACCAGTGTTATGTTGTGTTGTTGTTGATGTGTCGACACAACCAGTGTTGTTGTTGTTGTTGATGTGTGGACACAACCAGTGTTGTGTTGTTGTTGTGT